>OZ020505.1:1107500-1112500 GCA_963971365.1 Lasioglossum villosulum
GACATTCACATCGACATTTACATCGACATCGACATTGACATTGACATTGACATTGACATTGACATTGACATTGACAATTACGTTCACACTCACATTCACGTTGACATTGACATTGACATTGACATTGACATTGACATTGACATTGACATTGACATTGACATTGACATTGACATTGACATTGACATTGACATTGACATTGACATTGACATTGACATTGACATTGACATTGACATTGACATTGACATTGACATTGACATTGACATTGACATTGACATTGACATTGACATTGACATTGACATTGACATTGACATTGACATTGTCATTGACATTGTCATTGACATTGACATTGACATTGACATTGACATCGACATCGACAATGACATTGACATTGACATTGACATTGACATTGACATTGACATTGACATTGACATCGACATTCACATTCACATTGACATTCACATTGACATTCACATCGACATTTACATCGACATCGACATTGACATTGACATTGACATTGACATTGACATTGACATTGACATTGACATTGACATTGACATTGACATTGACATTGACAATTACGTTCACACTCACATTCACGTTGACATTGACATTGACATTGACATTGACATTGACAATGACATTGACATTGACATTGACATTGACATTGACATTGACATTGACAATGACATTGACATTGACATTGACATTGTCATTCACATTCACATTCACATTCACATTCACATTCACATTCACATTCACATTCACATTCACATTCACATTCACATTCACATTCACATTCACATTCACATTCACATTCACATTCACATTCACATTCACATTCACATTCACATTCACATTCACATTCACATTGACATTGACATTGACATTGACATCGACATCGACATCGACATCGACATCGACATTGACATTGACATTGACATTGACATTGACATTGACATTGACATTGACATTCTCAATGACATTGACATTGACATTGACATTGACATTGACATTGACATTGACATTGACATTGACATTGATATTGTAATTGAAATTGACATTGAAATTGAAATTGAAATTGAAATTGACATTGACATTGACATTGACATTGACATTGACATTGACATTGACAATTACGTTCACACTCACATTCACGTTGACATTGACATTGACATTGACATTGACATTGACATTGACATTGACAATGACATTGACACTAACATTGACACTGACACTGACACTGACACTGACACTGACATTCACATTCACATTGACATTCACATGGACATTCACATCGACATTTACATCGACATCGACATTGACATTGACATTGACATTGACATTGACATTGACAATTACGTTCACACTCACATTCACGTTGACATTGACATTGACATTGACATTGACATTGACATTGACATTGACATTGACATTGACATTGACATTGACATTGACATTGACATTGACATTGACATTGACATTGACATTGACTTTGACATTGACATTGACATTGACATTGACATTGACATTGACATTGTCATTGTCATTGACATTGACATTGACATTGACATTGACATTGACATTGTCATGGACATCGACATCGACATCGACATCGACATCGACATCGACATCGACATCGACATCGACATCGACATCGACATCGACATCGACATCGACATCGACATCGACATTGTCATTGACATTGACATTGACATTGACATTGACATTGTCATTGACATTGACATTGACATTGACATTGACATTGACATTGACAATGACATTGTCATTCACATTCACATTCACATTCACATTCACATTCACATTCACATTCACATTCACATTCACATTCACATTCACATTCACATTCACATTCACATTCACATTCACATTCACATTCACATTCACATTCACATTCACATTCACATTCACATTCACATTCACATTCACATTCACATTCACATTCACATTCACATTCACATTCACATTCACATTCACATTCACATTCACATTCACATTCACATTCACATTCACATTCACATTCACATTCACATTCACATTCACATTCACATTCACATTCACATTCACATTCACATTCACATTGACATTGACATTGACATTGACATTGACATTGACATTGACATTGACATTGACATTGACATTGACATTGACATTGACATTGACATTGACATTGACATTGACATTGACATTGACATTGACATTGACATTGACATTGACATTGACATTGACATTGACATTGACATTGACATTGACATTGACATTGACATTGACATTGACATTGACATTGACATTGACATTGACATTGACATTGACATTGACATTGACATTGACATTGACATTGACATTGACATTGACATTGACATTGACATTGACATTGACATTGACATTGACATTGACATTGACATTGACATTGACATTGACATTGACATTGACATTGACATTGACATTGACATTGACATTGACATTGACATTGACATTGACATTGACATTGACATTGACATTGACATTGACATTGACATTGAAATTGACATTCACATTCACATTGACACTGACATTGACATTGACACTGACACTGACACTGACACTGACACTGCCACTGACATTCACATTGACATTCACATGGACATTCACATCGACATTTACATCGACATCGACATTGACATTGACATTGACATTGACATTGACATTGACATTGACATTGACATTGACATTGACAATTACGTTCACACTCACATTCACGTTGACATTGACATTGACATTGACATTGACATTGACATTGACATTGACATTGACATTGACATTGACATTGACATTGACATTGACATTGAAATTGACATTCACATTCACATTGACACTGACATTGACACTGACACTGACACTGACACTGACACTGACACTGACACTGACATTCACACTGACATTGACATTGACAGTGACATTGACATTGACATTGACATTGCCATGAACATTGACATTGACATTGACATTGACATTGACATTGACATTGACGTTGACGTTGACGTTGACGTTGACATTGACATTGACATTGACATTGACATTGACATTGACATTGATTTTGACATTGACATTGACATTGACATTGACAATCGCATTGACATTGACATTGAAATTGACATTCACATTCACATTGACACTGACATTCACACTGACACTGACACTGACACTGACACTGACACTGACACTGACATTCACACTGACATTGACATTGACATTGACAGTGACATTGACATTGACATTGACATTGACATTGACATTGACATTGACTCTCGCATTCACGTTGACATTGAGATTGACATTGACATTGACATTCAGATTGACATTGACATTGACATTGACATTGACATTGACATTGACATTGACATTGACATTGACATTGACATTGACATTGACATTGACATTGACATTGACATTGACATTGACATTGACATTGACATTGACATTGACATTGACATTGACATTGACATTGACATTGACATTGACATTGACATTGACATTGACATTGACATTGACATTGTCATTGACATTGACATTGACATTGTCATTGACATTGACATTGACATTGACATTGACATTGACATTGACATTGACATTGACATTGACATTGACATTGACATTGACATTGACATTGACATTGACATTGACATTGACATTGACATTGACATTGACATTGACATTGACATTGACATTGACATTGACATTGACATTGACATTGACATTCAGATTGACATAGACATTGACATTGACATTGACATTCAGATTGACATTGACATTGACATTGACATTGACATTGACATTGACATTGACATTGACATTGACATTGACATTGACATTGACTCTCGCATTCACGTTGACATTGACATTGACATTGACATTGACATTGACATTGACATTGTAATTGAAATTGACATTGAAATTGAAATTGAAATTGAAATTGAAATTGAAATTGACATTGACATTGACATTGACATTGACATTGACATTGACATTGACATTGACATTGACATTGACATTGACATTGACATTGACATTGACATTGACATTGACATTGACATTGACATTGACATTGACATTGACATTGACATTGACATTGACATTGACATTGACATTGACATTGACATTGACATTGACATTGACATTGACATTGACATTGACATTGACATTGACATTGACATTGACATTGACATTGACATTGACATTGACATTGACATTGACATTGACATTGAAATTGACATTCACATTCACATTCACATTCACATTCACATTGACACTGACATTGACATTGACACTGACACTGACACTGACACTGACACTGCCACTGACATTCACATTGACATTCACATGGACATTCACATCGACATTTACATCGACATCGACATTGACATTGACATTGACATTGACATTGACATTGACATTGACATTGACAATTACGTTCACACTCACATTCACGTTGACATTGACATTGACATTGACATTGACATTGACATTGACATTGACATTGACATTGACATTGACATTGACATTGACATTGAAATTGACATTCACATTCACATTGACACTGACATTGACACTGACACTGACACTGACACTGACACTGACACTGACACTGACATTCACACTGACATTGACATTGACAGTGACATTGACATTGACATTGACATTGCCATGAACATTGACATTGACATTGACATTGACATTGACATTGACATTGACGTTGACGTTGACGTTGACGTTGACATTGACATTGACATTGACATTGACATTGACATTGATTTTGACATTGACATTGACATTGACATTGACAATCGCATTGACATTGACATTGAAATTGACATTCACATTCACATTGACACTGACATTCACACTGACACTGACACTGACACTGACACTGACACTGACACTGACATTCACACTGACATTGACATTGACATTGACAGTGACATTGACATTGACATTGACATTGA
>OZ020505.1:1117500-1122500 GCA_963971365.1 Lasioglossum villosulum
CTTCGAGAAGGTTTAGGAAAAAACATAATTCAAAAAAGTCCATTGGTTCAAAAGTTGTGACGTCATTAGTGAATAAAGGCAACTTTTTCGCTCTATATTGCGCACGTTTCTGCATATAACTTTTAAACGAATAGACTTTTTCGAATGGGGTTTGCTCTAAAACCTCCCAGAGAGACAGAGAGAGAGAGAGAGAAAGAGAGAGAGAGAGGTAGAGAGAGTGAGAGAGTGGGGGGGCGAAAGAGAGAGGGAGAGAGACGCAAAGAGGGAGAATTCACATTCCCTTTCACATTCACATTTACATGCACATTCACATTGACACTGACATTGACACTGACACTGACACTGACAATGACACTGACACTGACACTGACACTGACACTGACATTGACATTGACATTGACATTGACATTGACATTGACAATTACGTTCACACTCACATTCACGTTGACATTGACATTGACATTGACATTGACATTGACATTGACATTGACATTGACATTGACAATGACATTGACACTAAGATTGACACTGACACTGACACTGACACTGACATTCACATTCACATTGACATTCACATGGACATTCACATCGACATTTACATCGACATCGACATTGACATTGACATTGACATTGACATTGACATTGACATTGACATTGACAATTACGTTCACACTCACATTCACGTTGACATTGACATTGACATTGACGTTGACATTGACATTGACATTGACAATGACATTGCCATTGACATTGACATTGACATTGACATTGACATTGACATTAACATTGACATTGACATTGACATTGACATTGACATTGACATTGACATTGACATTGACACTGAAATTGACACTGACACTGACACTGACACTGACACTGACACTGACACTGACACTGACATTGACACTGACACTGACATACTCATTGACATTGACATTGACATTGACATTGACAATCACATTCACATTGACAATCACATTCACATTGACATTCACATTGACATTGACATTGACAATGACATTCTCATTGACATTGACATTGACATTGACATTGACATTGACATTGACATTGACATTGACATTGACATTGTAATTGAAATTGACATTGAAATTGAAATTGAAATTGACATTGACATTGACATTGACAATTACGTTCACACTCACATTCACGTTGACATTGACATTGACATTGACATTGACATTGACATTGACATTGACATTGACATTGACAATGACATTGACACTAACATTGACACTGACACTGACACTGACACTGACACTGACATTCACATTCACATTGACATTCACATGGACATTCACATCGACATTTACATCGACATCGACATTGACATTGACATTGACATTCACATCGACATTCACATCGACATTCACATTGACATTCACATTGACATTGACATTGACATTGACATTGACATTGACATTGACATTGACATCGACATCCACATCGACATTCACATCGACATTCACATTGACATTCACATCGACATTCACATCGACATTCACATCGACATTCACATCGACATTCACATTGACATTCACATTGACATTGACATTGACATTGACATTGACATTGACATTGACAATCGCATTGACATTGACATTGACATTGACATTGACATCGGCAACCCGCCCGGAGGGCCTAGCTACGAGGGCGTGCCGGAGGCACGCCGCGAGCAGCTAGTATATAATAAAATCGTGTCTGTCTGTCTGTTTGTAACGGCATCACTTGAGAACGGCTCAACGTAGAAAGCTGGGGTTTGGGCCGTTAGACGCGGCGTTTCCTCGAGAAGGTTTAGGAAAAAACATAATTCAAAAAAGTCTATTGGTTCAAAAGTTGTGACGTAATTAGTGTACACATGTCAACTTTTTCGCCCTATTTTGCGCACGTTTCTGTTCATAACTTTTAACCGAATGGACTTTTTCGAATGCCGTTTTCCCTAAAACCTCCCAGAGAGACAGAGAGAGAGAGAGAGAGAGGGAGAGAGAGAGAGTGAGAGGGGGTGAGAGAGTGGGGTGGAGGGGGGAGGGGGAAAGAGAGAGGGAGAGAGACGCAAAGAGGGAGAATTCACATTCACATTCGCATTTACATTCACATTTAAATTTACATTCACATTCACATTCACATTCACATTGCCACTGACATTGACACTGACACTGACACTGACACTGACACTGACACTGACACTGACACTGACACTGACACTGACACTGACACTGACACTGACACTGACACTGACACTGACACTGACACTGACACTGACACTGACACTGACACTGACACTGACACTGACACTGACACTGACACTGACACTGACACTGACACTGACACTGACACTGACACTGACACTGACAATCCCATCCACATTCACATTCACATTCACATTCACATTCACATTCACATTCACATTCACATTCACATTCACATTCACATTCACATTCACATTCACATTCACATTCACATTCACATTCACATTCACATTCACATTCACATTCACATTCACATTCACATTCACCTTCACATTCACATTCACATTCACAGTCACATTCCCATTCGCATTCGCATTCCCATTCGCATTCGCATTCGCATTCACATTCACATTCACATTGACGTTCACGTTCACGTTCACGTTCACGTTCACGTTCACGTTCACCTTCACATTCACAGTGACATTGACAATCGCATTCACATTCACATTCAGATTCACATTCACGTTGACATTGACATTGACATTGACATTGACATTGACATTGACATTGACATTGACATTGACATTGACATTGACATTGACATTGACATTGACATTGACATTGACATTGACATTGACATTGACATTGACATTGACATTGACATTGACATTGACATTGACATTGACATTGACATTGACATTGACATTGACATTGACATTGACATTGACATTGACATTGACATTGACATTGACATTGACATTGACATTGACATTGACATTGACATTGACATTGACATTGACATTGACATTGACATTGACATTGACATTGACATTGACATTGACATTGACATTGACATTGACATTGACATTGACATTGACATTGACATTGACATTGACATTGACATTGACATTGACATTGACATTGACATTGACATTGACATTGACATTGACATTGACATTGACATTGACATTGACATTGACATTGACATTGACATTGACATTGACATTGACATTGACATTGCTATTTACATTGACAGTCGCATTGACATTGACATTGACATTGCTATTGAAATTGACATTGACATTGACATTGACATTGACATTGACATTGACATTGACATTGACATTGACATTGACATTGACATTGACATTGCTATTTACATTGACAGTCGCATTGACATTGACATTGACATTGCTATTGACATTGACATTGACATTGACATTGACATTGACATTGACATTGACATTGCCATTGACATTGACATTGACATTCACATTTACATTGACATTGACATTGACATTGACATTGACATTGACATTGACAGTGACATTGACATTGACATTGACATCCACATTCACATTTACATTCAGATTCACATTGACACTGACACTGACATTGACATTGACATTGACATTGACATTGACATTGACATTGACACTGACACTGAAATTGACACTGACACTGACACTGACACTGACACTGACACTGACACTGACACTGACACTGACATTGACACTGACACTGACATACTCATTGACATTGACATTGACATTGACATTGACATTGACGTTGACATTCACGTTGACATTCACGTTGACATTCACGTTGACATCGACATTGACATTGACATTGACATTGACATTGACATTGACATTGACATTGACATTGACATTGACATTGACATTGTCATTGACATTGTCATTGACATTGACATTGACATTGACATTGACATCGACATTGACATTCACATCGACATTCACATCGACATTCAGATCGACATTCACATCGATATTGACATTGACATTGGCAACCCGCCCGGAGGGCCTAGCTACGAGGGCGTGCCGGAGGCACGCCGCGAGCAGCTAGTCTCTATATATAATAAAATCGTGTCTGTCTGTATGTATGTATGTATGTATGTATGTATGTATGTATGTTTGTAACGGCATCACTTGAGAACGGCTCAACCTAGAAAGCTGGGGTTTGGGCTGTTAGACGCGGCATTTCTTCGAGAAGGTTTAGGAAAAAACATAATTCAAAAAAGTACATTGGTTCAAAAGTTGTGACGTCATTAGTGAACACATGTCAACTTTTTCGCTCTCTATTGCGCACGTTTCTGCATATAACTTTTAAACGAATAGACTTTTTCGAATGCGGTTTGCTCTAAAACCTCCCAGAGAGACAGAGGGAGAGAAAGAGAGAGAGAGAGGGAGAGGGAGAGAGAGAGTGGGGGGGGAGAGGGGGCGAATGAGAGAGGGAGAGACGCAAAGAGGGAGAATTCACCATCGCATTCACATTTACATTCACATTCACATTTACATTCAGATTCACATTTACATTGACACTGACACTGACAATCACATTGACATTGACATTGACATTGACATTGACATTGACATTGACATTGACATTGACATTGACATTGACATTGACATTCACATTCACATTGACATTCACATTGCTATTTACATTGACAGTCGCATTGACATTGACATTGTCATTGCTATTGACATTGACATTGACATTGACATTGACATTGACATTGACACTGACAGTGACACAGACACTGACACTGACATTGACATTCACATTGACATTCACATTGACATTCACATGGACATTCACATGGACATTCACATCGACATCGACATCGACATTGACAATCGCATTCACATTGATATTGACATTGACATTGCCCTTGACACTGACACTGACACTGACAATGACACTTTCACTAATACTGACACTGACGGTGACAATGACACTTTCACTAACACTGTCACTGACACTGACACT
>OZ020505.1:1127500-1150000 GCA_963971365.1 Lasioglossum villosulum
CATTGACATTGACATTGACATTGACATTGACATTGACATTGACATTGACATTGTCATTGACATTGACATTGACATTGTCATTGACATTGACATTGACATTGACATTGACATTGACATTGACATTGACATTGACATTGACATTGACATTGACATTGTCATTGACATTGTCATTGACATTGACATTGACATTGACATTGACATTGACATCGACATTGACATTCACATCGACATTCACATCGACATTCAGATCGACATTCACATCGATATTGACATTGACATTGGCAACCCGCCCGGAGGGCCTAGCTACGAGGGCGTGCCGGAGGCACGCCGCGAGCAGCTAGTCTCTATATATAATAAAATCGTGTCTGTCTGTATGTCTGTATGTTTGTAACGGCATCACTTGAGAACGGCTCAACGTAGAAAGCTGGGGTTTGGACCATTGGATTCGGCGTTTTCCCGATTAGGTTTTAGAACAAAAAAAATTCAAAAAAGTCTATTGGTTTTGTGACGTCATTAGTGAAAAAAGGCAACTTTTTCGCTCTCTATTGCGCACGTTTCTGCATATAACTTTTAAACGAATAGACTTTTTCGAATGCGGTTTGCTCTAAAACCTCCCAGAGAGACAGAGAGAGAGAGGGAGAGAGAGAGAGAGGGAGAGGGAGAGAGATAGAGTGTGGAGGAGTGAGGGGGCGAAACAGAGAGGGAGAGAGACACACACAGAGAGAATTCACATTCACATTCACATTCACATTCACATTCACATTCACATTCACATTGACATTGACATTGACATTCGCATTGACATTGACATTGACATTGACATTGACATTGACACTGACACTGACACTGACAATGACACTTTCACTGATACTGACACTGACGGTGACAATGACACTTTCACTGACACTGACACTGACAATGAAACTGACACTGACACTTTCACTGACACTGACACCGACATTGACATGACATTGACATTCACATTGACATTCACATTCACATTGACATTCACATGGACATTCACATTGACATTCACATTGACATTCACATTGACATTTACATTGACATTCACATCGAAATTCACATCGACATTCACATTGACATTGACAATCGCTTTCACATTCGCATTCGCATTCGCATTCACATTCACATTCCCATTCACATTCACATTCACATTCACATTCACATTCACATTCACATTCACACTCACATTCACGTTGACACTCACATTGACATTCACATTGCGGTTTTCTCTAGAACCTTCCCGAAGAAACGCCGCGTCTAACGTTTCAACTTACATATAATACCTACATACTTTTAAAAAATAATGTGCCACAGCAAAGCGTGGCGGGGGGAAAGCTAGTATATAATAAAATCGTGTCTGTCTGTATGTTTGTAACGGCATCACTTGAGAACGGCTCAACGTAGAAAGCTGGGGTTTGGACCATTGGATTCGGCGTTTTCCCGATTAGGTTTTAGAACAAAAAAAATTCAAAAAAGTCTATTGGTTCAAAAGTTGTGACGTCATTAGTGGAAAAAGGCAACTTTTTCGCTCTCTATTGCGCACGTTTCTGCATATAACTTTTAAACGAATAGACTTTTTCGAATGCGGTTTGCTCTAAAACCTCCCAGAGAGACAGAGAGAGAGAGGGAGAGAGAGAAAGAGGGAGAGGGAGAGAGATAGAGTGTGGAGGAGTGAGGGGGCGAAAGAGAGAGGGAGAGAGACACACACAGAGAGAATTCACATTCACATTCACATTCACATTCACATTCACATTCACATTCACATTGACATTGACATTGACATTCGCATTGACATTGACATTGACATTGACATTGACATTGACATTCACATTCACATTGACATTCACATTGACATTCACATTGACATTCACATTGACATTCACATTGGCATTCACATTGACATTCACATTGACATTCACATGGACATTCACATTGACATTCACATTGACATTTACATTGACATTCACATTGACATTCACATTGACATTCACATTGACATTCACATCGAAATTCACATCGACATTCACATTGACATTCACATTGACATTCACATTGACATTCACATTGACATTCACATTGACATTCACATTGGCATTCACATTGGCATTCACATTGACATTCACATTGACATTCACATGGACATTCACATTGACATTCACATGGACATTCACATTGACATTCACATTGACATTCACATTGACATTTACATTGACATTCACATCGAAATTCACATCGACATTCACATTGACATTGACAATCGCTTTCACATTCGCATTCGCATTCGCATTCACATTCACATTCCCATTCACATTCACATTCACATTCACATTCACATTCACATTCACACTCACATTCACGTTGACATTCACATTGACATTCACATTGCGGTTTTCTCTAGAACCTTCCCGAAGAAACGCCGCGTCTAACGTTTCAACTTACATATAATACCTACATACTTTTAAAAAATAATGTGCCACAGCAAAGCGTGGCGGGGGGAAAGCTAGTCTCTATCTCTATATATAATAAAATCGTGTCTGTCTGTATGTATGTATGTATGTATGTTTGTAACGGCATCACTTGAGAACGGCTCAACGTAGAAAGCTGGGGTTTGGGCTGTTAGACGCGGCGTTTCTTCGAGAAGGTTTAGGAAAAAACATAATTCAAAAAAGTACATTGGTTCAAAAGTTGTGACGTCATTAGTGAACACATGTCAACTTTTTCGCTCTCTATTGCGCACGTTTCTGCATATAACTTTTAAACGAATAGACTTTTTCGAATGCGGTTTGCTCTAAAACCTCCCAGAGAGACAGAGGGAGAGAAAGAGAGAGAGAGAGGGAGAGGGAGAGAGAGTGTGGGGGGGAGAGGGGGCGAAAGAGAGAGGGAGAGAGACGCAAAGAGGATGAATTCACATTCACATTCGCATTTACATTCACATTCACATTCATATTAACACTGACTCTGACATTCACATTGACACTGACATTGACATTGACATTGACATTGACATTGACATTGACATTGACACTGACACTGACACTGACACTGACACTGACACTGACATTGACATTGACATTGACATTGACATTGACATTGACATTGACATTGACACTCACACTGACATTGACATTGACATTGACATTGACATTGACATTGACATTGACATTGACATTGACATGGACATTGACATTGACATTGACATTGACAATAAAATTGACATTGACATTGACATTGACATTGACATTGACATTGACATTGACATTGACATTGACATTGACATTGACATTGACATTGACATTGACATTGACATTGACATTGACATTGACATTGACATTGACATTGACATTGACATTGACATTGACATTGACATTGACATTGACATTCACATTGACATTCACATTGACATTCACATTGACATTCACATTGACATTCACATTGACATTCACATTGACATTCACATTGACATTCACATTGACATTCACATTGACATTCACATTGACATTCACATTGACATTCACATTGACATTCACATTGACATTCACATTGACATTCACATTGACATTGACATTGACATTGACATTGACATTCACATTGACATTCACATTGACATTCACATTGACATTCACATTGACATTCACATTGACATTCACATTGACATTCACATTGACATTGACATTGACATTGACATTGACATTGACATTGACATTGACATTGACATTGACATTGACATTGACATTGACATTGACATTGACATTGACATTGACATTGACATTGACATTGACATTCACATTGACATTCACATTCACATTGACATTGACATTCACATTGACATTCACATTGACATTCACATTGACAATCGCATTCACATTCACATTCACAGTCACATTGACATTGACATTGACATTGACATTGACATTGACATTGACATTGACATTGACATTGACATTGACATTGACATTGACATTCACATTAACATTCACATTCACATTGACTTTCACATTGACATTGACATTGACATTGACATTGACATTGACACTGACACTGACACTGACACTGACACTGACACTGACACTGACATTGACACTCACACTGACACTGACACTGACACTGACACTGACACTGACACTCACACTGACACTGACATTGACATTGACATTGACATTGACATTCACATGGACATTGACATTGACATTCACATTGAAATTCACATTGACATTCACATTTATATTCACATTGACATTCACATCGACACTGACACTAACATTCACATTGACACTGACATTGACACTGACATTGACTCTGACCCTGACACTGACATTCACATCGACATTTACATTGACATTGACATTCACATCGACAGTCACATTGACATTGACATTGACATTGACATTGACATTGACATTGACATTGACATTGACATTGACATTGACATTGACATTGACATTGACATTGACGTTGACATTTTCATTGACATTTTCATTGACATTTTCATTGACATTGACATTGACATTGACATTGACATTGACTTTCACATCGACATGCACATCGACATTCACATCGACATTCACATCGACATTGACATTGACACTGACATTGACATTGGCAACCCGCCCGGAGGGCCTAGCTACGAGGGCGTGCCGGAGGCACGTCGCGAGCAGCTAGTATATAATAAAATCGTGTCTGTCTGTCTGTTTGTAACGGCATCACTTGAGAACGGCTCAACGTAGAAAGCTGGGGTTTGGGTTGTTAGACGCGGCCTTTCTTCGAGAAGGTTTAGGAAAAAACATAATTCAAAAAAGTCCATTGGTTCAAAAGTTGTGACGTCATTAGTGAATAAAGGCAACTTTTTCGCTCTCTATTGCGCACGTTTCTGCATATAACTTGTAACGAATAGACTTTTTCGAATGCGGTTTGCTCTAAAACCTCCCAGAGAGACAGAGAGAGAGAAAGAGAGAGAGAGGGAGTGGGAGTGAGAGAGTGGGGGGGGGCGAAAGAGAGAGGGAGAGAGACACACACAGAGAGAATTCACATTCACATTCACATTCACATTCACATTCACATTCACATTCACATTGACATTGACATTGACATTCGCATTGACATTGACATTGACATTGACATTGACATTGACACTGACACTGACACTGACAATGACACTTTCACTGATACTGACACTGACGGTGACAATGACACTTTCACTGACACTGACACTGACAATGAAACTGACACTGACACTTTCACTGACACTGACACCGACATTGACATGACATTGACATTCACATTGACATTCACATTCACATTGACATTCACATTCACATTGACATTCACATGGACATTCACATTGACATTCACATTGACATTCACATTGACATTTACATTGACATTCACATCGAAATTCACATCGACATTCACATTGACATTGACAATCGCTTTCACATTCGCATTCGCATTCGCATTCACATTCACATTCCCATTCACATTCACATTCACATTCACATTCACATTCACATTCACATTCACACTCACATTCACGTTGACACTCACATTGACATTCACATTGCGGTTTTCTCTAGAACCTTCCCGAAGAAACGCCGCGTCTAACGTTTCAACTTACATATAATACCTACATACTTTTAAAAAATAATGTGCCACAGCAAAGCGTGGCGGGGGGAAAGCTAGTATATAATAAAATCGTGTCTGTCTGTATGTTTGTAACGGCATCACTTGAGAACGGCTCAACGTAGAAAGCTGGGGTTTGGACCATTGGATTCGGCGTTTTCCCGATTAGGTTTTAGAACAAAAAAAATTCAAAAAAGTCTATTGGTTCAAAAGTTGTGACGTCATTAGTGGAAAAAGGCAACTTTTTCGCTCTCTATTGCGCACGTTTCTGCATATAACTTTTAAACGAATAGACTTTTTCGAATGCGGTTTGCTCTAAAACCTCCCAGAGAGACAGAGAGAGAGAGGGAGAGAGAGAAAGAGGGAGAGGGAGAGAGATAGAGTGTGGAGGAGTGAGGGGGCGAAAGAGAGAGGGAGAGAGACACACACAGAGAGAATTCACATTCACATTCACATTCACATTCACATTCACATTCACATTCACATTGACATTGACATTGACATTCGCATTGACATTGACATTGACATTGACATTGACATTGACATTCACATTCACATTGACATTCACATTGACATTCACATTGACATTCACATTGACATTCACATTGGCATTCACATTGACATTCACATTGACATTCACATGGACATTCACATTGACATTCACATTGACATTTACATTGACATTCACATTGACATTCACATTGACATTCACATTGACATTCACATCGAAATTCACATCGACATTCACATTGACATTCACATTGACATTCACATTGACATTCACATTGACATTCACATTGACATTCACATTGGCATTCACATTGGCATTCACATTGACATTCACATTGACATTCACATGGACATTCACATTGACATTCACATGGACATTCACATTGACATTCACATTGACATTCACATTGACATTTACATTGACATTCACATCGAAATTCACATCGACATTCACATTGACATTGACAATCGCTTTCACATTCGCATTCGCATTCGCATTCACATTCACATTCCCATTCACATTCACATTCACATTCACATTCACATTCACATTCACACTCACATTCACGTTGACATTCACATTGACATTCACATTGCGGTTTTCTCTAGAACCTTCCCGAAGAAACGCCGCGTCTAACGTTTCAACTTACATATAATACCTACATACTTTTAAAAAATAATGTGCCACAGCAAAGCGTGGCGGGGGGAAAGCTAGTCTCTATCTCTATATATAATAAAATCGTGTCTGTCTGTATGTATGTATGTATGTATGTTTGTAACGGCATCACTTGAGAACGGCTCAACGTAGAAAGCTGGGGTTTGGGCTGTTAGACGCGGCGTTTCTTCGAGAAGGTTTAGGAAAAAACATAATTCAAAAAAGTACATTGGTTCAAAAGTTGTGACGTCATTAGTGAACACATGTCAACTTTTTCGCTCTCTATTGCGCACGTTTCTGCATATAACTTTTAAACGAATAGACTTTTTCGAATGCGGTTTGCTCTAAAACCTCCCAGAGAGACAGAGGGAGAGAAAGAGAGAGAGAGAGGGAGAGGGAGAGAGAGTGTGGGGGGGAGAGGGGGCGAAAGAGAGAGGGAGAGAGACGCAAAGAGGATGAATTCACATTCACATTCGCATTTACATTCACATTCACATTCATATTAACACTGACTCTGACATTCACATTGACACTGACATTGACATTGACATTGACATTGACATTGACATTGACATTGACACTGACACTGACACTGACACTGACACTGACACTGACATTGACATTGACATTGACATTGACATTGACATTGACATTGACATTGACACTCACACTGACATTGACATTGACATTGACATTGACATTGACATTGACATTGACATTGACATTGACATGGACATTGACATTGACATTGACATTGACAATAAAATTGACATTGACATTGACATTGACATTGACATTGACATTGACATTGACATTGACATTGACATTGACATTGACATTGACATTGACATTGACATTGACATTGACATTGACATTGACATTGACATTGACATTGACATTGACATTGACATTGACATTGACATTGACATTCACATTGACATTCACATTGACATTCACATTGACATTCACATTGACATTCACATTGACATTCACATTGACATTCACATTGACATTCACATTGACATTCACATTGACATTCACATTGACATTCACATTGACATTCACATTGACATTCACATTGACATTCACATTGACATTGACATTGACATTGACATTGACATTGACATTGACATTCACATTGACATTCACATTGACATTCACATTGACATTCACATTGACATTCACATTGACATTCACATTGACATTCACATTGACATTGACATTGACATTGACATTGACATTGACATTGACATTGAAATTGACATTGACATTGACATTGACATTGACATTGACATTGACATTGACATTGACATTGACATTGACATTGACATTGACATTCACATTGACATTCACATTCACATTGACATTGACATTCACATTGACATTCACATTGACATTCACATTGACAATCGCATTCACATTCACATTCACAGTCACATTGA
This sequence comes from Lasioglossum villosulum, assembly GCA_963971365.1. NCBI lineage: Eukaryota > Metazoa > Arthropoda > Insecta > Hymenoptera > Halictidae > Lasioglossum > Lasioglossum villosulum. Next base: position 1,135,748 of record OZ020505.1, read on the forward strand.
CATTGACATTGACATTGACATTGACATTGACATTGACATTGACATTGACATTGACATTGACATTGACATTGACATTCACATTAACATTCACATTCACATTGACTTTCACATTGACATTGACATTGACATTGACATTGACATTGACACTGACACTGACACTGACACTGACACTGACACTGACACTGACATTGACACTCACACTGACACTGACACTGACACTGACACTGACACTGACACTCACACTGACACTGACATTGACATTGACATTGACATTGACATTCACATGGACATTGACATTGACATTCACATTGAAATTCACATTGACATTCACATTTATATTCACATTGACATTCACATCGACACTGACACTAACATTCACATTGACACTGACATTGACACTGACATTGACTCTGACCCTGACACTGACATTCACATCGACATTTACATTGACATTGACATTCACATCGACAGTCACATTGACATTGACATTGACATTGACATTGACATTGACATTGACATTGACATTGACATTGACATTGACATTGACATTGACATTGACATTGACGTTGACATTTTCATTGACATTTTCATTGACATTTTCATTGACATTGACATTGACATTGACATTGACATTGACTTTCACATCGACATGCACATCGACATTCACATCGACATTCACATCGACATTGACATTGACACTGACATTGACATTGGCAACCCGCCCGGAGGGCCTAGCTACGAGGGCGTGCCGGAGGCACGTCGCGAGCAGCTAGTATATAATAAAATCGTGTCTGTCTGTCTGTTTGTAACGGCATCACTTGAGAACGGCTCAACGTAGAAAGCTGGGGTTTGGGTTGTTAGACGCGGCCTTTCTTCGAGAAGGTTTAGGAAAAAACATAATTCAAAAAAGTCCATTGGTTCAAAAGTTGTGACGTCATTAGTGAATAAAGGCAACTTTTTCGCTCTCTATTGCGCACGTTTCTGCATATAACTTGTAACGAATAGACTTTTTCGAATGCGGTTTGCTCTAAAACCTCCCAGAGAGACAGAGAGAGAGAAAGAGAGAGAGAGGGAGTGGGAGTGAGAGAGTGGGGGGGGGGCGAAAGAGAGAGGGAGAGAGACGCAAAGAGGGAGAATTCACATTTACATTCACATTCACATTCACATTGACACTGACACTGACATTCACATTGACACTGACATTGCCACTGACATTGACACTGACACTGACACTGACACTGACACTGAAACTGACACTGACACTGACATTCACATTCACATTCACATTCACATTCACATTCACATTCACATTCACATTCACATTGACACTGACACTGACTATCACATTGACACTGACATTGACACTGACACTCACACTGACATTGACATTGACATTGACATTGACATTGACATTGACATTGACATTTACATTGACATTGACATTGTCATTGACATTGACATTGACACTGACACTGACACTGACACTGACACTGACACTGACACTGACACTGACACTGACACTGACACTGACACTGACACTGACACTGACACTGACATACTCATTGACATTGACATTGACCTTGACATTGACGTTGACATTGACGTTGACATTGACGTTGACATTGACATTGACATTGACATTGACATTGACATTGACATTGACATTGACATTGACATTGACATTGACATTGACATTGACATTGACATTGACATTGACATTGACATTGACATTGACATTGACATTGACATTGACATTGACATTGACATTGACATTGACATTGACATTGACATTGACATTGACATTGACATTGACATTGACATTGACATTGACATTGACATTGACATTGACATTGACATTGACACTGACACTGAAATTGACACTGACACTGACACTGACACTGACACTGACACTGACACTGACACTGACACTGACATTGACACTGACACTGACATACTCATTGACATTGACATTGACATTGACATTGACATTGACGTTGACATTCACGTTGACATTCACGTTGACATTCACGTTGACATCGACATTGACATTGACATTGACATTGACATTGACATTGACATTGACATTGACATTGACATTGACATTGACATTGACATTGTCATTGACATTGTCATTGACATTGACATTGACATTGACATTGACATCGACATTGACATTCACATCGACATTCACATCGACATTCAGATCGACATTCACATCGATATTGACATTGACATTGGAAACCCGCCCGGAGGGCCTAGCTACGAGGGCGTGCCGGAGGCACGCCGCGAGCAGCTAGTCTCTATATATAATAAAATCGTGTCTGTCTGTATGTATGTATGTATGTATGTATGTATGTATGTATGTATGTTTGTAACGGCATCACTTGAGAACGGCTCAACCTAGAAAGCTGGGGTTTGGGCTGTTAGACGCGGCATTTCTTCGAGAAGGTTTAGGAAAAAACATAATTCAAAAAAGTACATTGGTTCAAAAGTTGTGACGTCATTAGTGAACACATGTCAACTTTTTCGCTCTCTATTGCGCACGTTTCTGCATATAACTTTTAAACGAATAGACTTTTTCGAATGCGGTTTGCTCTAAAACCTCCCAGAGAGACAGAGGGAGAGAAAGAGAGAGAGAGAGGGAGAGGGAGAGAGAGAGTGGGGGGGGGGAGAGGGGGCGAATGAGAGAGGGAGAGACGCAAAGAGGGAGAATTCACCATCGCATTCACATTTACATTCACATTCACATTTACATTCAGATTCACATTTACATTGACACTGACACTGACAATCACATTGACATTGACATTGACATTGACATTGACATTGACATTGACATTGACATTGACATTGACATTGACATTGACATTCACATTGACATTCACATTGCTATTTACATTGACAGTCGCATTGACATTGACATTGTCATTGCTATTGACATTGACATTGACATTGACATTGACATTGACATTGACACTGACAGTGACACTGACACTGACACTGACATTGACATTCACATTGACATTCACATTGACATTCACATGGACATTCACATGGACATTCACATCGACATCGACATCGACATTGACAATCGCATTCACATTGATATTGACATTGACATTGCCCTTGACACTGACACTGACACTGACAATGACACTTTCACTAATACTGACACTGACGGTGACAATGACACTTTCACTAACACTGTCACTGACACTGACACTGACATTCACATTCACATTGATATTGACATTGACATTGACATTGACATTGACATTGACTCTCGCATGCAAGTTGACATAGGGATTGACATTGACATTGACATTGACATTGACATTGACATTGACATTGACATTGACATTGACATTGACATTGACATTGAGATTGACATTGACATTGACATTGACATTGACATTGACATTGACATAGACATAGACATTGACATTGACATTGACATTGACATTGACATTGACGTTGACGTTGACGTTGACGTTGACGTTGACGTTGACGTTGACGTTGACGTTGACGTTGACGTTGACGTTGACGTTGACGTTGACGTTGACGTTGACGTTGACGTTGACGTTGACGTTGACGTTGACGTTGACATTGACATTGACATTGACATTGACATTGACATTGACATTGACATTGACATTGACATTCACATTGACATGCACATTGACATTGACATTGACATTGACATTGACATTGACATTGACATTGACATTGACACTGACATTCACATTCACATTGACATGCACCTTGACATTGACATTGACATTGACATTGACATTGACATTGACATTGACATTGACATTGACATTGACATTGACACTGACATTCACATTGACATTCACATTGACATTCACATTGACATTCACATTGACATTCACATTGGCATTCACATTGGCATTCACATTGACATTCACATTGACATTCACATGGACATTCACATTGACATTCACATGGACATTCACATTGACATTCACATTGACATTCACATTGACATTTACATTGACATTCACATCGAAATTCACATCGACATTCACATTGACATTGACAATCGCTTTCACATTCGCATTCGCATTCGCATTCACATTCACATTCCCATTCACATTCACATTCACATTCACATTCACATTCACATTCACACTCACATTCACGTTGACATTCACATTGACATTCACATTGCGGTTTTCTCTAGAACCTTCCCGAAGAAACGCCGCGTCTAACGTTTCAACTTACATATAATACCTACATACTTTTAAAAAATAATGTGCCACAGCAAAGCGTGGCGGGGGGAAAGCTAGTATATAATAAAATCGTGTCTGTCTGTCTGTTTGTAACGGCATCACTTGAGAACGGCTCAACGTAGAAAGCTGGGGTTTGGGTTGTTAGACGCGGCCTTTCTTCGAGAAGGTTTAGGAAAAAACATAATTCAAAAAAGTCCATTGGTTCAAAAGTTGTGACGTCATTAGTGAATAAAGGCAACTTTTTCGCTCTCTATTGCGCACGTTTCTGCATATAACTTGTAACGAATAGACTTTTTCGAATGCGGTTTGCTCTAAAACCTCCCAGAGAGACAGAGAGAGAGAGAAAGAGAGAGAGAGGGAGTGGGAGTGAGAGAGTGGGGGGGGCGAAAGAGAGAGGGAGAGAGACGCAAAGAGGGAGAATTCACATTTACATTCACATTCACATTCACATTGACACTGACACTGACATTCACATTGACACTGACATTGCCACTGACATTGACACTGACACTGACACTGACACTGACACTGAAACTGACACTGACACTGACATTCACATTCACATTCACATTCACATTCACATTCACATTCACATTCACATTCACATTGACACTGACACTGACTATCACATTGACACTGACATTGACACTGACACTCACACTGACATTGACATTGACATTGACATTGACATTGACATTGACATTGACATTTACATTGACATTGACATTGTCATTGACATTGACATTGACACTGACACTGACACTGACACTGACACTGACACTGACACTGACACTGACACTGACACTGACACTGACACTGACACTGACATACTCATTGACATTGACATTGACCTTGACATTGACGTTGACATTGACGTTGACATTGACGTTGACATTGACATTGACATTGACATTGACATTGACATTGACATTGACATTGACATTGACATTGACATTGACATTGACATTGGCAACCCGCCCGGAGGGCCTAGCTACGAGGGCGTGCCGGAGGCACGCCGCGAGCAGCTAGTCTCTATATATAATAAAATCGTGTCTGTCTGTATGTATGTATGTATGTATGTATGTATGTATGTATGTATGTTTGTAACGGCATCACTTGAGAACGGCTCAACCTAGAAAGCTGGGGTTTGGGCTGTTAGACGCGGCATTTCTTCGAGAAGGTTTAGGAAAAAACATAATTCAAAAAAGTACATTGGTTCAAAAGTTGTGACGTCATTAGTGAACACATGTCAACTTTTTCGCTCTCTATTGCGCACGTTTCTGCATATAACTTTTAAACGAATAGACTTTTTCGAATGCGGTTTGCTCTAAAACCTCCCAGAGAGACAGAGGGAGAGAAAGAGAGAGAGAGAGGGAGAGGGAGAGAGAGAGTGGGGGGGGGAGAGGGGGCGAATGAGAGAGGGAGAGACGCAAAGAGGGAGAATTCACCATCGCATTCACATTTACATTCACATTCACATTTACATTCAGATTCACATTTACATTGACACTGACACTGACAATCACATTGACATTGACATTGACATTGACATTGACATTGACATTGACATTGACATTGACATTGACATTGACATTGACATTGACATTGACATTCACATTGACATTCACATTGCTATTTACATTGACAGTCGCATTGACATTGACATTGTCATTGCTATTGACATTGACATTGACATTGACATTGACATTGACATTGACACTGACAGTGACACTGACACTGACACTGACATTGACATTCACATTGACATTCACATTGACATTCACATGGACATTCACATGGACATTCACATCGACATCGACATCGACATTGACAATCGCATTCACATTGATATTGACATTGACATTGCCCTTGACACTGACACTGACACTGACAATGACACTTTCACTAATACTGACACTGACGGTGACAATGACACTTTCACTAACACTGTCACTGACACTGACACTGACATTCACATTCACATTGATATTGACATTGACATTGACATTGACATTGACATTGACTCTCGCATGCAAGTTGACATAGGGATTGACATTGACATTGACATTGACATTGACATTGACATTGACATTGACATTGACATTGACATTGACATTGACATTGACATTGAGATTGACATTGACATTGACATTGACATTGACATTGACATTGACATTGACGTTGACGTTGACGTTGACGTTGACGTTGACGTTGACGTTGACGTTGACGTTGACGTTGACGTTGACGTTGACGTTGACGTTGACGTTGACGTTGACGTTGACGTTGACGTTGACGTTGACGTTGACGTTGACGTTGACGTTGACGTTGACGTTGACGTTGACGTTGACGTTGACGTTGACGTTGACGTTGACGTTGACGTTGACGTTGACGTTGACGTTGACGTTGACGTTGACATTGACATTGACATTGACATTGACATTGACATTGACATTGACATTGACATTGACATTCACATTCACATTGACATGCACATTGACATTGACATTGACATTGACATTGACATTGACATTGACATTGACATTGACACTGACATTCACATTCACATTGACATGCACCTTGACATTGACATTGACATTGACATTGACATTGACATTGACATTGACATTGACATTGACATTGACATTGACATTGACACTGACATTCACATTCACATTCACATGCACATTGACATTGACATTGACATTGACATTGACATTGACATTGACATTGACATTGACATTGACATTGACATTGACATTGACATTGACATTGACATTGACATTGACATTGACATTGACATTCACATTCACATTGACATGCACATTGACATTGACATTGACATTGACATTGACATTGACATTGACATTGACACTGACATTCACATTCACATTGACATGCACCTTGACATTGACATTGACATTGACATTGACATTGACATTGACATTGACATTGACATTGACATTGACACTGACATTCACATTCACATTGACATGCACATTGACATTGACATTGACATTGACATTGACATTGACATTGACATTGACATTGACATTGACATTGACATTGACATTGACATTGACATTGACATTGACATTGACATTGACATTGACATTGACATTGACATTGACATTGACATTGACATTGACATTGACATTGACATTGACATTGACATTGACATTGACATTGACATTGACATTGACATTGACATTGACATTGACATTGACATTGACATTGACATTGACATTGACATTGACATTGACATTGACATTGACATTGACATTGACATTGACATTGACATTGACATTGACATTGACATTGACATTGACATTGACATTGACATTGACATTGACATTGACATTGACATTGACATTGACATTGACATTGACATTGACATCGACATCCACATCGACATCGACATTCACATCGACATTCACATCGACATTCACATCGACATTCACATCGACATTCACATCGACATTCATATTGACATTGACATTGACATTGACATTGACATTGACAATCGCATTGACATTGACATTGACATTGACATTGACATTGACATTGACATTGACATTCACATCGACATTCACATCGAACATTCACATCGACATTCACATCACAACATTGACAATGACATTGGCAACCCGCCCGGAGGGCCTAGCTACGAGGGCGTGCCGGAGGCACGCCGCGAGCAGCTAGTATATAATAAAATCGTGTCTGTCTGTCTGTTTGTAACGGCATCACTTGAGAACGGCTCAACGTAGAAAGCTGGGGTTTGGGTTGTTAGACGCGGCCTTTCTTCGAGAAGGTTTAGGAAAAAACATAATTCAAAAAAGTCCATTGGTTCAAAAGTTGTGACGTCATTAGTGAATAAAGGCAACTTTTTCGCTCTCTATTGCGCACGTTTCTGCATATAACTTGTAACGAATAGACTTTTTCGAATGCGGTTTGCTCTAAAACCTCCCAGAGAGACAGAGAGAGAGAGAAAGAGAGAGAGAGAGAGAGGGAGTGGGAGTGAGAGAGTGGGGGGGGGGCGAAAGAGAGAGGGAGAGAGACGCAAAGAGGGAGAATTCACCTTTACATTCACATTCACATTCACATTGACACTGACACTGACATTCACATTGACACTGACATTGCCACTGACATTGACACTGACACTGACACTGACACTGACACTGACACTGAAACTGACACTGACACTGACATTCACATTCACATTCACATTCACATTCACATTCACATTCACATTGACACTGACACTGACTATCACATTGACACTGACATTGACACTGACACTCACACTGACATTGACATTGACATTGACATTGACATTGACATTGACATTGACATTGACATTTACATTGACATTGACATTGTCATTGACATTGACACTGACACTGACACTGACACTGACACTGACACTGACACTGACACTGACACTGACACTGACACTGACACTGACACTGACACTGACACTGACACTGACACTGACACTGACACTGACACTGACACTGACACTGACATACTCATTGACATTGACATTGACCTTGACATTGACGTTGACATTGACGTTGACATTCACGTTGACATTGACCTTGACATTGACATTGACATTGACATTGACATTGACATTGACATTGACATTGACATTGACATTGACATTGACATTGACATTGACATTGACATTGACATTGACATTGACATTGACATTGACATTGACATTGACATTGACATTGACATTGACATTGACATTGACATTGACATTGACATTGACATTGACATTGACATTGACATTGACATTGACATTGACATTGACATTGACATTGACATTGACATTGACATTGACATTGACATTGACATTGACATTGACATTGACATTGACATTGACATTGACATTGACATTGACATTGACATTGACATTGACATTGACATTGACATTGACATTGACATTGACATTGACATTGACATTGACATTGACATTGACATTGACATTGACATTGACATTGACATTGACATTGACATTGACATTGACATTGACATTGACACTGACACTGAAATTGACACTGACACTGACACTGACACTGACACTGACACTGACACTGACACTGACATTGTCACTGACACTGACATACTCATTGACATTGACATTGACATTGACATTGACGTTGACATTCACGTTGACATTCACGTTGACATTCACGTTGACATCGACATTGACATTGACATTGACATTGACATTGACATTGACATTGACATTGACATTGACATTGACATTGACATTGACATTCTCAATGACATTGACATTGACATTGACATTGACATTGACATTGACATTGACATTGACATTCACGTTGACATTGACGTTGACATTCACGTTGACATTCACGTTGACATTGACATTGACATTGACATTGACATTGACATTGACATTGACATTGACATTGACATTGACATTGACATTGACATTGACATTGACATTGACATTGACATTGACATTGACGTTGACGTTGACATTCACGTTGACATTCACGTTGACATTCACGTTGACATCGACATTGACATTGACATTGACATTGACATTGACATTGACATTGACATTGACATTGACATTGACATTGACATTGACATTGACATTGACATTCTCAATGACATTGACATTGACATTGACATTGACATTGACATTGACATTGACATTGACATTGACATTGACATTGTAATTGAAATTGACATTGAAATTGAAATTGAAATTGAAATTGACATTGACATTGACATTGACATTGACATTGACAATGACATTGACACTAACATTGACACTGACACTGACACTGACACTGACACTGACATTCACATTCACATTGACATTCACATGGACATTCACATCGACATTTACATCGACATCGACATTGACATTGACATTGACATTGACATTGACATTGACATTGACATTGACAATTACGTTCACACTCACATTCACGTTGACATTGACATTGACATTGACATTGACATTGACAATGACATTGACATTGACATTGACATTGACATTGACATTGACATTGACAATGACATTGACATTGACATTGACATTGTCATTCACATTCACATTCACATTCACATTCACATTCACATTCACATTCACATTCACATTCACATTCACATTCACATTGACATTGACATTGACTTTGACATTGACATTGACATTGACATTGACATTGACATTGACATTGACATTGACATTGACAATTACGTTCACACTCACATTCACGTTGACATTGACATTGACATTGACATTGACATTGACAATGACATTGACACTGACACTGACACTGACACTGACACTGACACTGACATTCACACTGACATTGACATTGACAGTGACATTGACATTGACATTGACATTGCCATGAACATTGACATTGACGTTGACGTTGACGTTGACGTTGACGTTGACGTTGACGTTGACGTTGACGTTGACGTTGACGTTGACGTTGACGTTGACGTTGACGTTGACGTTGACGTTGACGTTGACGTTGACGTTGACGTTGACGTTGACGTTGACGTTGACCTTGACATTGACATTGACACTGACACTGACATTGACATTGACATTCACATTGACATTCACATTGACATTCACATTGACATTCACATTGACATTCACATTGACATTCACATTGACATTCACATTGACATTCACATTGACATTGACATTGACATTGACATTGACATTGACATTGACATTGACATTGACATTCTCATTGACATTGACATTGACATTGACATTGACATTGACATTGACATTGACATTGACATTGACATTGAGATTGACATTGACATTGACATTGACATTGTAATTGAAATTGAAATTGAAATTGACATTGAAATTGAAATTGAAATTGAAATTGACATTGACATTGACATTGACATTGACATTGACATTGACAATTACGTTCACACTCACATTCACGTTGACATTGACATTGACATTGACATTGACATTGACAATGACATTGACACTAACATTGACACTGACACTGACACTGACACTGACATTCACATTCACATTGACATTCACATGGACATTCACATCGACATTTACATCGACATCGACATTGACATTGACATTGACATTGACATTGACATTAACATTGACAAGGACATTGACAATGACAATTACGTTCACACTCACATTCACGTTGACATTGACATTGACATTGACATTGACAATGACATTGACATTGACATTGACATTGACATTGACATTGACATTGACATTGACATTGACATTGACAGTGACACTGACACTGAAATTGACACTGACACTGACACTGACACTGACACTGACACTGACACTGACACTGACATTGACACTGACACTGACACTGACACTGACATACTCATTGACATTGACATTGACATTGACATTGACGTTGACATTCACGTTGACATTCACGTTGACATTCACGTTGACATCGACATTGACATTGACATTGAGATTGACATTGACATTGACATTGACATTGACATTGACATTGACATTGATATTGACATTGACATTCTCAATGACATTGACATTGACATTGACATTGACATTGACATTGACATTGACATTGTAATTGAAATTGACATTGAAATTGAAATTGAAATTGAAATTGAAATTGACATTGACATTGACATTGACAATTACGTTCACACTCACATTCACGTTGACATTGACATTGACATTGACATTGACATTGACATTGACATTGACATTGACAATGACATTGACACTAACATTGACACTGACACTGACACTGACACTGACACTGACACTGACATTCACATTCACATTGACATTCACATGGACATTCACATCGACATTTACATCGACATCGACATTGACATTGACATTGACATTGACATTGACATTGACATTGACAATTACGTTCACACTCACATTCACGTTGACATTGACATTGACATTGACATTGACATTGACATTGACAATGACATTGACATTGACATTGACATTGACATTGACATTGACATTGACAATGACATTGACATTGTCATTCACATTCACATTCACATTCACATTCACATTCACATTCACATTCACATTCACATTCACATTCACATTCACATTCACATTCACATTCACATTCACATTCACATTCACATTGACATTGACATTGACATTGACATTGACATTGACATTGACATTGACATTGACATTGACATTGACATTGACATTGACATTGACATTGACATTGAAATTGACATTCACATTCACATTGACACTGACATTGACACTGACACTGACACTGACACTGACACTGACACTGACACTGACACTGACACTGACACTGACATTCACACTGACATTGACATTGACAGTGACATTGACATTGACATTGACATTGCCATGAACATTGACATTGACATTGACATTGACGTTGACGTTGACGTTGACGTTGACGTTGACGTTGACGTTGACGTTGACGTTGACGTTGACGTTGACGTTGACGTTGACGTTGACGTTGACGTTGACGTTGACGTTGACGTTGACGTTGACGTTGACGTTGACGTTGACGTTGACGTTGACGTTGACGTTGACGTTGACGTTGACGTTGACGTTGACGTTGACGTTGACGTTGACGTTGACGTTGACGTTGACGTTGACGCTGACGCTGACGTTGACGTTGACGTTGACGTTGACGTTGACGTTGACGTTGACGTTGACGTTGACGTTGACATTGACATTGTCATTGACATTGTCATTGACATTGACATTGACATTGACATTGACATTGACATTGACATTGACATTGACATTGACATTGAAATTGACATTCACATTCACATTGACACTGACATTGACACTGACACTGACACTGACACTGACACTGACACTGACACTGACATTCACACTGACATTGACATTGACAGTGACATTGACATTGACATTGCCATGAACATTGACATTGACATTGACATTGACATTGACATTGACATTGACGTTGACGTTGACGTTGACGTTGACGTTGACATTGACATTGACATTGACATTGACATTGACATTGACATTGACATTGACAATCGCATTGACATTGACATTGACATTGAAATTGACATTCACATTGACACTGACATTGACACTGACACTGACACTGACACTGACACTGACACTGACATTCACACTGACATTGACATTGACAGTGACATTGACATTGACATTGACATTGACATTGACATTGACATTGACATTGACATTGACATTGACATTGACATTGACATTGACATTGACATTGACTCTCGCATTCACGTTGACATTGAGATTGACATTGACATTGACATTCAGATTGACATTGACATTGACATTGACATTGACATTGACATTGACATTGACATTGACATTGACATTGACATTCACATCGACATTGACATTGACATTGACATTGACATTGACATTGACATTGACATTGACATTGACATTGACATTGACATTGACATTCACATCGACATTGACATTGACATTGACATTGACATTGACATTGACATTGACATTGACATTGACATTGACATTGACATTGACATTGACATTGACTCTCGCATTCACGTTGACATTGACATTGACATTGACATTGACATTGACATTGACATTGACATTGACATTGACATTGACATTGACATTGACATTGACATTGACATTGACATTGACATTGACATTGACATTGACATTGACATTGACATTGACATTGACATTGACATTGACATTGACATTGACATTGACATTCAGATTGACATAGACATTGACATTGACATTGACATTGACATTCAGATTGACATTGACATTGACATTGACATTGACATTGACATTGACATTGACATTGACATTGACATTCACATCGACATTGACATTGACATTGACATTGACATTGACATTGACATTGACATTGACATTGACTCTCGCATTCACGTTGACATTGACATTGACATTGACATTGACATTGACATT
>OZ020505.1:1155000-1297500 GCA_963971365.1 Lasioglossum villosulum
CATTGACAATGACATTGACACTAACATTGACACTGACACTGACACTGACACTGACACTGACACTGACATTCACATTCACATTGACATTCACATGGACATTCACATCGACATTTACATCGACATCGACATTGACATTGACATTGACATTGACATTGACATTGACATTGACATTGACAATTACGTTCACACTCACATTCACGTTGACATTGACATTGACATTGACATTGACATTGACAATGACATTGACATTGACATTGACATTGACATTGACATTGACATTGACATTGACATTGACATTGACACTGACACTGAAATTGACACTGACACTGACACTGACACTGACACTGACACTGACACTGACACTGACATTGACACTGACACTGACACTGACACTGACATACTCATTGACATTGACATTGACATTGACATTGACGTTGACATTCACGTTGACATTCACGTTGACATTCACGTTGACATCGACATTGACATTGACATTGACATTGACATTGACATTGACATTGACATTGACATTGACATTGACATTGACATTCTCAATGACATTGACATTGACATTGACATTGACATTGACATTGACATTGACATTGACATTGTAATTGAAATTGACATTGAAATTGAAATTGAAATTGAAATTGAAATTGACATTGACATTGACATTGACAATTACGTTCACACTCACATTCACGTTGACATTGACATTGACATTGACATTGACATTGACATTGACATTGACATTGACATTGACAATGACATTGACACTAACATTGACACTGACACTGACACTGACACTGACACTGACACTGACATTCACATTCACATTGACATTCACATGGACATTCACATCGACATTTACATCGACATCGACATTGACATTGACATTGACATTGACATTGACATTGACATTGACATTGACAATTACGTTCACACTCACATTCACGTTGACATTGACATTGACATTGACATTGACATTGACAATGACATTGACATTGACATTGACATTGACATTGACATTGACATTGACAATGACATTGACATTGACATTGTCATTCACATTCACATTCACATTCACATTCACATTCACATTCACATTCACATTCACATTCACATTCACATTCACATTCACATTCACATTCACATTCACATTCACATTCACATTCACATTGACATTGACATTGACATTGACATTGACATTGACATTGACATTGACATTGACATTGACATTGACATTGACATTGAAATTGACATTCACATTCACATTGACACTGACATTGACACTGACACTGACACTGACACTGACACTGACACTGACACTGACACTGACATTCACACTGACATTGACATTGACAGTGACATTGACATTGACATTGACATTGCCATGAACATTGACATTGACATTGACGTTGACGTTGACGTTGACGTTGACGTTGACGTTGACGTTGACGTTGACGTTGACGTTGACGTTGACGTTGACGTTGACGTTGACGTTGACGTTGACGTTGACGTTGACGTTGACGTTGACGTTGACGTTGACGTTGACGTTGACGTTGACGTTGACGTTGACGTTGACGTTGACGCTGACGTTGACGTTGACGTTGACGTTGACGTTGACGTTGACGTTGACGTTGACGTTGACGTTGACGTTGACATTGACATTGACATTGTCATTGACATTGTCATTGACATTGACATTGACATTGACATTGACATTGACATTGACATTGACATTGACATTGACATTGACATTGACATTGACATTGACATTGAAATTGACATTCACATTCACATTGACACTGACACTGAAATTGACACTGACACTGACACTGACACTGACACTGACACTGACACTGACACTGACATTGACACTGACACTGACACTGACACTGACATACTCATTGACATTGACATTGACATTGACATTGACGTTGACATTGACATTGACATTGACATTGACATTGACAATGACATTGACATTGACATTGTCATTCACATTCACATTCACATTCACATTCACATTCACATTCACATTCACATTCACATTCACATTCACATTCACATTGACATTGACATTGACATTGACATTGACATTGACATTGACATTGACATTGACATTGACATTGACATTGACATTGACATTGACATTGACATTGAAATTGACATTCACATTCACATTGACACTGACATTGACACTGACACTGACACTGACACTGACACTGACACTGACACTGACACTGACATTCACACTGACATTGACATTGACAGTGACATTGACATTGACATTGACATTGCCATGAACATTGACATTGACATTGACGTTGACGTTGACGTTGACGTTGACGTTGACGTTGACGTTGACGTTGACGTTGACGTTGACGTTGACGTTGACGTTGACGTTGACGTTGACGTTGACGTTGACGTTGACGTTGACGTTGACGTTGACGTTGACGTTGACGTTGACGTTGACGTTGACGTTGACGTTGACGTTGACGTTGACGTTGACGTTGACGTTGACGTTGACGTTGACGTTGACGTTGACGCTGACGTTGACGTTGACGTTGACGTTGACGTTGACGTTGACGTTGACGTTGACGTTGACGTTGACATTGACATTGACATTGTCATTGACATTGTCATTGACATTGACATTGACATTGACATTGACATTGACATTGACATTGACATTGACATTGACATTGACATTGACATTGACATTGACATTGAAATTGACATTCACATTCACATTGACACTGACACTGAAATTGACACTGACACTGACACTGACACTGACACTGACACTGACACTGACACTGACACTGACATTGACACTGACACTGACACTGACACTGACATACTCATTGACATTGACATTGACATTGACATTGACGTTGACATTCACGTTGACATTCACGTTGACATTCACGTTGACATCGACATTGACATTGACATTGACATTGACATTGACATTGACATTGACATTGACATTGACATTGACATTGACATTGACATTGACATTGACATTCTCAATGACATTGACATTGACATTGACATTGACATTGACATTGACATTGACATTGACATTGTAATTGAAATTGACATTGAAATTGAAATTGAAATTGAAATTGAAATTGACATTGACATTGACATTGACAATTACGTTCACACTCACATTCACGTTGACATTGACATTGACATTGACATTGACATTGACATTGACATTGACATTGACATTGACAATGACATTGACACTAACATTGACACTGACACTGACACTGACACTGACACTGACATTCACATTCACATTGACATTCACATGGACATTCACATCGACATTTACATCGACATCGACATTGACATTGACATTGACATTGACATTGACATTGACATTGACATTGACATTGACATTGACATTGACATTGACATTGAAATTGACATTCACATTCACATTGACACTGACATTGACACTGACACTGACACTGACACTGACACTGACACTGACACTGACATTCACACTGACATTGACATTGACAGTGACATTGACATTGACATTGCCATGAACATTGACATTGACATTGACATTGACATTGACGTTGACGTTGACGTTGACGTTGACGTTGACGTTGACATTGACATTGACATTGACATTGACATTGACATTGACATTGACATTGACATTGACATTGACATTGACATTGACAATCGCATTGACATTGACATTGACATTGAAATTGACATTCACATTGACACTGACATTGACACTGACACTGACACTGACACTGACACTGACACTGACATTCACACTGACATTGACATTGACATTGACAGTGACATTGACATTGACATTGACATTGACATTGACATTGACATTGACATTGACATTGACATTGACATTGACATTGACTCTCGCATTCACGTTGACATTGAGATTGACATTGACATTGACATTCAGATTGACATTGACATTGACATTGACATTGACATTGACATTGACATTGACATTGACATTCACATCGACATTGACATTGACATTGACATTGACATTGACATTGACATTGACATTGACATTGACATTGACATTGACATTCACATCGACATTGACATTGACATTGACATTGACATTGACATTGACATTGACATTGACATTGACATTGACATTGACATTGACATTGACATTGACATTGACATTGACTCTCGCATTCACGTTGACATTGACATTGACATTGACATTGACATTGACATTGACATTGACATTGACATTGACATTGACATTGACATTGACATTGACATTGACATTGACATTGACATTGACATTGACATTGACATTGACATTGACATTGACATTGACATTGACATTGACATTGACATTGACATTGACATTGACATTGACATTGACATTGACATTGACATTCAGATTGACATAGACATTGACATTGACATTGACATTGACATTCAGATTGACATTGACATTGACATTGACATTGACATTGACATTGACATTGACATTGACATTCACATCGACATTGACATTGACATTGACATTGACATTGACATTGACATTGACATTGACATTGACATTGACATTGACATTGACATTGACTCTCGCATTCACGTTGACATTGACATTGACATTGACATTGACATTGACATTGACATTGACATTGACATTGACATTGACATTGACATTGACATTGACATTGTAATTGAAATTGACATTGAAATTGAAATTGAAATTGAAATTGACATTGACATTCACATTGACATTCACATTGACATTCACATTGACATTCACATTGACATTCACATTGACATTCACATTGACATTCACATTGACATTCACATTGACATTCACATTGACATTCACATTGACATTCACATTGACACTGACACTGAAATTGACACTGACACTGACACTGACACTGACACTAACACTGTCACTGACATTGACACTGACACTGACATACTCATTGACATTGACATTGACATTGACATTGACATTGACGTTGACATTGACGTTGACATTCACGTTGACATTCACGTTGACATCGACATTGACATCGACATTGACATTGACATTGACATTGACATTGACATTGACATTGACATTGACATTGACATTGACATTGACATTGACATTCTCATTGACATTGACATTGTCATTGACATTGACATTGACATTGACATTGACATTGACATTGACATTCTCATTGACATTGACATTGACATTGACATTGACATTGACATTGACATTGACATTGACATTGAGATTGACATTGACATTGACATTGACATTGTAATTGAAATTGAAATTGAAATTGACATTGAAATTGAAATTGAAATTGACATTGACATTGACATTGACATTGACATTGACAATTACGTTCACACTCACATTCACGTTGACATTGACATTGACATTGACATTGACATTGACATTGACAATGACATTGACACTAACATTGACACTGACACTGACACTGACACTGACATTCACATTCACATTGACATTCACATGGACATTCACATCGACATTTACATCGACATCGACATTGACATTGACATTGACATTGACATTGACATTAACATTGACAAGGACATTGACAATGACAATTACGTTCACACTCACATTCACGTTGACATTGACATTGACATTGACATTGACAATGACATTGACATTGACATTGACATTGACATTGACATTGACATTGACATTGACATTGACATTGACATTGACATTGACACTGACACTGAAATTGACACTGACACTGACACTGACACTGACACTGACACTGACACTGACACTGACATTGACACTGACACTGACACTGACACTGACATACTCATTGACATTGACATTGACATTGACATTGACGTTGACATTCACGTTGACATTCACGTTGACATTCACGTTGACATCGACATTGACATTGACATTGACATTGACATTGACATTGACATTGACATTGACATTGACATTGACATTCTCAATGACATTGACATTGACATTGACATTGACATTGACATTGACATTGACATTGACATTGTAATTGAAATTGACATTGAAATTGAAATTGAAATTGAAATTGAAATTGAAATTGACATTGACATTGACATTGACAATTACGTTCACACTCACATTCACGTTGACATTGACATTGACATTGACATTGACATTGACATTGACATTGACATTGACATTGACAATGACATTGACACTAACATTGACACTGACACTGACACTGACACTGACACTGACACTGACACTGACATTCACATTCACATTGACATTCACATGGACATTCACATCGACATTTACATCGACATCGACATTGACATTGACATTGACATTGACATTGACATTGACATTGACATTGACAATTACGTTCACACTCACATTCACGTTGACATTGACATTGACATTGACATTGACATTGACAATGACATTGACATTGACATTGACATTGACATTGACATTGACATTGACAATGACATTGACATTGACATTGTCATTCACATTCACATTCACATTCACATTCACATTCACATTCACATTCACATTCACATTCACATTCACATTCACATTCACATTCACATTCACATTCACATTGACATTGACATTGACATTGACATTGACATTGACATTGACATTGACATTGACATTGACATTGACATTGACATTGACATTGACATTGAAATTGACATTCACATTCACATTGACACTGACATTGACACTGACACTGACACTGACACTGACACTGACACTGACACTGACACTGACACTGACATTCACACTGACATTGACATTGACAGTGACATTGACATTGACATTGACATTGACATTGACATTGACATTGACATTGACATTGACATTGACATTGACATTGACATTGACATTGACATTGACATTGACATTCAGATTGACATAGACATTGACATTGACATTGACATTGACATTCAGATTGACATTGACATTGACATTGACATTGACATTGACATTGACATTGACATTGACATTCACATCGACATTGACATTGACATTGACATTGACATTGACATTGACATTGACATTGACATTGACATTGACATTGACATTGACATTGACTCTCGCATTCACGTTGACATTGACATTGACATTGACATTGACATTGACATTGACATTGACATTGACATTGACATTGACATTGACATTGACATTGACATTGTAATTGAAATTGACATTGAAATTGAAATTGAAATTGAAATTGACATTGACATTCACATTGACATTCACATTGACATTCACATTGACATTCACATTGACATTCACATTGACATTCACATTGACATTCACATTGACATTCACATTGACATTCACATTGACATTCACATTGACATTCACATTGACACTGACACTGAAATTGACACTGACACTGACACTGACACTGACACTAACACTGTCACTGACATTGACACTGACACTGACATACTCATTGACATTGACATTGACATTGACATTGACATTGACGTTGACATTGACGTTGACATTCACGTTGACATTCACGTTGACATCGACATTGACATCGACATTGACATTGACATTGACATTGACATTGACATTGACATTGACATTGACATTGACATTGACATTGACATTGACATTCTCATTGACATTGACATTGTCATTGACATTGACATTGACATTGACATTGACATTGACATTGACATTCTCATTGACATTGACATTGACATTGACATTGACATTGACATTGACATTGACATTGACATTGAGATTGACATTGACATTGACATTGACATTGTAATTGAAATTGAAATTGAAATTGACATTGAAATTGAAATTGAAATTGACATTGACATTGACATTGACATTGACATTGACAATTACGTTCACACTCACATTCACGTTGACATTGACATTGACATTGACATTGACATTGACATTGACAATGACATTGACACTAACATTGACACTGACACTGACACTGACACTGACATTCACATTCACATTGACATTCACATGGACATTCACATCGACATTTACATCGACATCGACATTGACATTGACATTGACATTGACATTGACATTAACATTGACAAGGACATTGACAATGACAATTACGTTCACACTCACATTCACGTTGACATTGACATTGACATTGACATTGACAATGACATTGACATTGACATTGACATTGACATTGACATTGACATTGACATTGACATTGACATTGACATTGACATTGACACTGACACTGAAATTGACACTGACACTGACACTGACACTGACACTGACACTGACACTGACACTGACATTGACACTGACACTGACACTGACACTGACATACTCATTGACATTGACATTGACATTGACATTGACGTTGACATTCACGTTGACATTCACGTTGACATTCACGTTGACATCGACATTGACATTGACATTGACATTGACATTGACATTGACATTGACATTGACATTGACATTGACATTCTCAATGACATTGACATTGACATTGACATTGACATTGACATTGACATTGACATTGACATTGTAATTGAAATTGACATTGAAATTGAAATTGAAATTGAAATTGAAATTGAAATTGACATTGACATTGACATTGACAATTACGTTCACACTCACATTCACGTTGACATTGACATTGACATTGACATTGACATTGACATTGACATTGACATTGACATTGACAATGACATTGACACTAACATTGACACTGACACTGACACTGACACTGACACTGACACTGACACTGACATTCACATTCACATTGACATTCACATGGACATTCACATCGACATTTACATCGACATCGACATTGACATTGACATTGACATTGACATTGACATTGACATTGACATTGACAATTACGTTCACACTCACATTCACGTTGACATTGACATTGACATTGACATTGACATTGACAATGACATTGACATTGACATTGACATTGACATTGACATTGACATTGACAATGACATTGACATTGACATTGTCATTCACATTCACATTCACATTCACATTCACATTCACATTCACATTCACATTCACATTCACATTCACATTCACATTCACATTCACATTCACATTCACATTGACATTGACATTGACATTGACATTGACATTGACATTGACATTGACATTGACATTGACATTGACATTGACATTGACATTGACATTGAAATTGACATTCACATTCACATTGACACTGACATTGACACTGACACTGACACTGACACTGACACTGACACTGACACTGACACTGACACTGACATTCACACTGACATTGACATTGACAGTGACATTGACATTGACATTGACATTGCCATGAACATTGACATTGACATTGACGTTGACGTTGACGTTGACGTTGACGTTGACGTTGACGTTGACGTTGACGTTGACGTTGACGTTGACGTTGACGTTGACGTTGACGTTGACGTTGACGTTGACGTTGACGTTGACGTTGACGTTGACGTTGACGTTGACGTTGACGTTGACGTTGACGTTGACGTTGACGCTGACGTTGACGTTGACGTTGACGTTGACGTTGACGTTGACGTTGACGTTGACGTTGACGTTGACGTTGACATTGACATTGACATTGTCATTGACATTGTCATTGACATTGACATTGACATTGACATTGACATTGACATTGACATTGACATTGACATTGACATTGACATTGAAATTGACATTCACATTCACATTGACACTGACATTGACACTGACACTGACACTGACACTGACACTGACACTGACACTGACATTCACACTGACATTGACATTGACAGTGACATTGACATTGACATTGCCATGAACATTGACATTGACATTGACATTGACATTGACATTGACGTTGACGTTGACGTTGACGTTGACGTTGACGTTGACATTGACATTGACATTGACATTGACATTGACATTGACATTGACATTGACATTCACATTGACATTGACATTGACATTGACATTGACATTGACATTCAGATTGACATTGACATTGACATTCAGATTGACATTGACATTGACATTCAGATTGACATTGACATTGACATTGACATTGACATTGACATTGACATTGACATTCACATCGACATTGACATTGACATTGACATTGACATTGACATTGACATTGACATTGACATTGACATTGACATTGACATTGACTCTCGCATTCACGTTGACGTTGACATTGACATTGACATTGACATTGACATTGACATTGACATTGACATTGACATTGACATTGACATTGACATTGACATTGACATTGACATTGACATTGACATTGACATTGACATTGACATTGACACTGACACTGACATTGACATTGTCATTGACATTGTCATTGACATTGACATTGACATTGACATTGACATTGACATTGACATTGTCATTGACATTGTCATTGACATTGACATTGACATTGACATTGACATCGACATTGACATTCACATCGACATTCACATCGACATTCAGATCGACATTCACATCGATATTGACATTGACATTGGCAACCCGCCCGGAGGGCCTAGCTACGAGGGCGTGCCGGAGGCACGCCGCGAGCAGCTAGTATATAATAAAATCGTGTCTGTCTGTCTGTTTGTAACGGCATCACTTGAGAACGGCTCAACGTAGAAAGCTGGGGTTTGGGTTGTTAGACGCGGCCTTTCTTCGAGAAGGTTTAGGAAAAAACATAATTCAAAAAAGTCCATTGGTTCAAAAGTTGTGACGTCATTAGTGAATAAAGGCAACTTTTTCGCTCTCTATTGCGCACGTTTCTGCATATAACTTGTAACGAATAGACTTTTTCGAATGCGGTTTGCTCTAAAACCTCCCAGAGAGACAGAGAGAGAGAGAAAGAGAGAGAGAGAGAGGGAGTGGGAGTGAGAGAGTGGGGGGGGGCGAAAGAGAGAGGGAGAGAGACGCAAAGAGGGAGAATTCACATTTACATTCACATTCACATTCACATTGACACTGACACTGACATTCACATTGACACTGACATTGCCACTGACATTGACACTGACACTGACACTGACACTGACACTGAAACTGACACTGACACTGACACTGACATTCACATTCACATTCACATTCACATTCACATTCACATTCACATTGACACTGACACTGACTATCACATTGACACTGACATTGACACTGACACTCACACTGACATTGACATTGACATTGACATTGACATTGACATTGACAATGACAATGACATTGACATTGACATTGACATTGTCATTCACATTCACATTCACATTCACATTCACATTCACATTCACATTCACATTCACATTCACATTCACATTGACATTGACATTGACATTGACATTGACATTGACATTGACATTGACATTGACATTGACATTGACATTGACATTGACATTGACAATTACGTTCACACTCACATTCACGTTGACATTGACATTGACATTGACATTGACATTGACAATGACATTGACACTGACACTGACACTGACACTGACACTGACATTCACACTGACATTGACATTGACAGTGACATTGACATTGACATTGACATTGCCATGAACATTGACATTGACGTTGACGTTGACGTTGACGTTGACGTTGACGTTGACGTTGACGTTGACGTTGACGTTGACGTTGACGTTGACGTTGACGTTGACGTTGACGTTGACGTTGACGTTGACGTTGACGTTGACGTTGACGTTGACGTTGACGTTGACGTTGACGTTGACGTTGACGTTGACGTTGACGTTGACGTTGACGTTGACGTTGACGTTGACGTTGACGTTGACGTTGACATTGACATTCACATTGACATTCACATTGACATTCACATTGACATTCACATTGACATTCACATTGACATTCACATTGACATTCACATTGACATTCACATTGACATTCACATTGACATTCACATTGACATTCACATTGACATTCACATTGACATTCACATTGACATTCACATTGACATTCACATTGACATTCACATTGACACTGACACTGAAATTGACACTGACACTGACACTGACACTGACACTAACACTGTCACTGACATTGACACTGACACTGACATACTCATTGACATTGACATTGACATTGACATTGACGTTGACATTGACATTGAGATTGACATTGACATTGACATTGACATTGTAATTGAAATTGAAATTGAAATTGACATTGAAATTGAAATTGAAATTGACATTGACATTGACATTGACATTGACATTGACATTGAGATTGACATTGACATTGACATTGACATTGTAATTGAAATTGAAATTGAAATTGACATTGAAATTGAAATTGAAATTGACATTGACATTGACATTGACATTGACATTGACATTGACAATTACGTTCACACTCACATTCACGTTGACATTGACATTGACATTGACATTGACATTGACATTGACATTGACAATGACATTGACACTAACATTGACACTGACACTGACACTGACACTGACATTCACATTCACATTGACATTCACATGGACATTCACATCGACATTTACATCGACATCGACATTGACATTGACATTGACATTGACATTGACATTAACATTGACAAGGACATTGACAATGACAATTACGTTCACACTCACATTCACGTTGACATTGACATTGACATTGACATTGACATTCACATCGACATTGACATTGACATTGACATTGACATTGACATTGACATTGACATTGACATTGACATTGACATTGACATTGACATTGACTCTCGCATTCACGTTGACGTTGACATTGACATTGACATTGACATTGACATTGACATTGACATTGACATTGACATTGACATTGACATTGACATTGACATTGACATTGACATTGACATTGACATTGACATTGTCATTGACATTGACATTGACATTGTCATTGACATTGACATTGACATTGACATTGACATTGACATTGACATTGACATTGACATTGTCATTGACATTGTCATTGACATTGACATTGACATTGACATTGACATCGACATTGACATTCACATCGACATTCACATCGACATTCAGATCGACATTCACATCGATATTGACATTGACATTGGCAACCCGCCCGGAGGGCCTAGCTACGAGGGCGTGCCGGAGGCACGCCGCGAGCAGCTAGTATATAATAAAATCGTGTCTGTCTGTCTGTTTGTAACGGCATCACTTGAGAACGGCTCAACGTAGAAAGCTGGGGTTTGGGTTGTTAGACGCGGCCTTTCTTCGAGAAGGTTTAGGAAAAAACATAATTCAAAAAAGTCCATTGGTTCAAAAGTTGTGACGTCATTAGTGAATAAAGGCAACTTTTTCGCTCTCTATTGCGCACGTTTCTGCATATAACTTGTAACGAATAGACTTTTTCGAATGCGGTTTGCTCTAAAACCTCCCAGAGAGACAGAGAGAGAGAGAAAGAGAGAGAGAGAGAGGGAGTGGGAGTGAGAGAGTGGGGGGGGCGAAAGAGAGAGGGAGAGAGACGCAAAGAGGGAGAATTCACATTTACATTCACATTCACATTCACATTGACACTGACACTGACATTCACATTGACACTGACATTGCCACTGACATTGACACTGACACTGACACTGACACTGACACTGAAACTGACACTGACACTGACACTGACATTCACATTCACATTCACATTCACATTCACATTCACATTCACATTGACACTGACACTGACTATCACATTGACACTGACATTGACACTGACACTCACACTGACATTGACATTGACATTGACATTGACATTGACATTGACAATGACAATGACATTGACATTGACATTGACATTGTCATTCACATTCACATTCACATTCACATTCACATTCACATTCACATTCACATTCACATTCACATTCACATTGACATTGACATTGACATTGACATTGACATTGACATTGACATTGACATTGACATTGACATTGACATTGACATTGACAATTACGTTCACACTCACATTCACGTTGACATTGACATTGACATTGACATTGACATTGACAATGACATTGACACTGACACTGACACTGACACTGACACTGACATTCACACTGACATTGACATTGACAGTGACATTGACATTGACATTGACATTGCCATGAACATTGACGTTGACGTTGACGTTGACGTTGACGTTGACGTTGACGTTGACGTTGACGTTGATGTTGACGTTGACGTTGACGTTGACGTTGACGTTGACGTTGACGTTGACGTTGACGTTGACGTTGACGTTGACGTTGACGTTGACGTTGACGTTGACGTTGACGTTGACGTTGACGTTGACGTTGACGTTGACGTTGACGTTGACGTTGACGTTGACGTTGACGTTGACGTTGACGTTGACGTTGACGTTGACGTTGACGTTGACGTTGACATTGACATTGACATTGTCATTGACATTGTCATTGACATTGACATTGACATTGACATTGACATCGACATTGACATTCACATCGACATTCACATCGACATTCAGATCGACATTCACATCGATATTGACATTGACATTGGCAACCCGCCCGGAGGGCCTAGCTACGAGGGCGTGCCGGAGGCACGCCGCGAGCAGCTAGTATATAATAAAATCGTGTCTGTCTGTCTGTTTGTAACGGCATCACTTGAGAACGGCTCAACGTAGAAAGCTGGGGTTTGGGTTGTTAGACGCGGCCTTTCTTCGAGAAGGTTTAGGAAAAAACATAATTCAAAAAAGTCCATTGGTTCAAAAGTTGTGACGTCATTAGTGAATAAAGGCAACTTTTTCGCTCTCTATTGCGCACGTTTCTGCATATAACTTGTAACGAATAGACTTTTTCGAATGCGGTTTGCTCTAAAACCTCCCAGAGAGACAGAGAGAGAGAGAAAGAGAGAGAGAGAGAGGGAGTGGGAGTGAGAGAGTGGGGGGGGCGAAAGAGAGAGGGAGAGAGACGCAAAGAGGGAGAATTCACATTTACATTCACATTCACATTCACATTGACACTGACACTGACATTCACATTGACACTGACATTGCCACTGACATTGACACTGACACTGACACTGACACTGACACTGAAACTGACACTGACACTGACACTGACATTCACATTCACATTCACATTCACATTCACATTCACATTCACATTGACACTGACACTGACTATCACATTGACACTGACATTGACACTGACACTCACACTGACATTGACATTGACATTGACATTGACATTGACATTGACAATGACAATGACATTGACATTGACATTGACATTGTCATTCACATTCACATTCACATTCACATTCACATTCACATTCACATTCACATTCACATTCACATTCACATTCACATTCACATTGACATTGACATTGACATTGACATTGACATTGACATTGACATTGACATTGACATTGACATTGACAATTACGTTCACACTCACATTCACGTTGACATTGACATTGACATTGACATTGACATTGACAATGACATTGACACTGACACTGACACTGACACTGACACTGACATTCACACTGACATTGACATTGACAGTGACATTGACATTGACATTGACATTGCCATGAACATTGACATTGACGTTGACGTTGACGTTGACGTTGACGTTGACGTTGACGTTGACGTTGACGTTGATGTTGACGTTGACGTTGACGTTGACGTTGACGTTGACGTTGACGTTGACGTTGACGTTGACGTTGACGTTGACGTTGACGTTGACGTTGACGTTGACGTTGACGTTGACGTTGACGTTGACGTTGACGTTGACGTTGACGTTGACGTTGACGTTGACGTTGACGTTGACGTTGACGTTGACGTTGACGTTGACGTTGACGTTGACGTTGACGTTGACGTTGACGTTGACGTTGACGTTGACGTTGACGTTGACGTTGACGTTGACGTTGACGTTGACGTTGACGTTGACGTTGACGTTGACGTTGACGTTGACGTTGACGTTGACGTTGACGTTGACGTTGACGTTGACGTTGACGTTGACGTTGACGTTGACGTTGACGTTGATATTGACATTCACATTGACATTCACATTGACATTCACATTGACATTCACATTGACATTCACATTGACATTCACATTGACATTCACATTGACATTCACATTGACATTCACATTGACATTCACATTGACACTGACACTGAAATTGACACTGACACTGACACTGACACTGACACTAACACTGTCACTGACATTGACACTGACACTGACATACTCATTGACATTGACATTGACATTGACATTGACGTTGACATTGACATTGACAATGACATTGACACTAACATTGACACTGACACTGACACTGACACTGACACTGACACTGACATTCACATTCACATTGACATTCACATGGACATTCACATCGACATTTACATCGACATCGACATTGACATTGACATTGACATTGACATTGACATTGACATTGACATTGACATTGACAATTACGTTCACACTCACATTCACGTTGACATTGACATTGACATTGACATTGACATTGACATTGACAATGACATTGACATTGACATTGTCATTCACATTCACATTCACATTCACATTCACATTCACATTCACATTCACATTCACATTCACATTCACATTCACATTGACATTGACATTGACATTGACATTGACATTGACATTGACATTGACATTGACATTGACATTGACATTGACATTGACATTGACATTGACATTGACATTGACATTGACATTGACATTGACATTGACATTGACATTGAAATTGACATTCACATTCACATTCACATTGACACTGACATTGACACTGACACTGACACTGACACTGACACTGACACTGACACTGACACTGACACTGACACTGACATTCACACTGACATTGACATTGACAGTGACATTGACATTG
This sequence comes from Lasioglossum villosulum, assembly GCA_963971365.1. Classification (NCBI taxonomy): domain Eukaryota; kingdom Metazoa; phylum Arthropoda; class Insecta; order Hymenoptera; family Halictidae; genus Lasioglossum; species Lasioglossum villosulum. Next base: position 1,171,921 of record OZ020505.1, read on the forward strand.
ACATTGACATTGCCATGAACATTGACATTGACATTGACATTGACGTTGACGTTGACGTTGACGTTGACGTTGACGTTGACGTTGACGTTGATGTTGACGTTGACGTTGACGTTGACGTTGACGTTGACGTTGACGTTGACGTTGACGTTGACGTTGACGTTGACGTTGACGTTGACGTTGACGTTGACGTTGACGTTGACGTTGACGTTGACGTTGACGTTGACGTTGACGTTGACGTTGACGTTGACGTTGACGTTGACATTGACATTGACATTGACATTGACATTGACATTGACAATGACATTGACATTGACATTGACATTGACATTGACATTGACATTGACAATGACATTGACATTGACATTGACATTGTCATTCACATTCACATTCACATTCACATTCACATTCACATTCACATTCACATTCACATTCACATTCATATTCACATTCACATTCACATTCACATTCACATTGACATTCACATTGACATTGACATTGACATTCACATTGACATTGACATTGACATTGACATTGACATTGACATTGACATTGACATTGACATTGAAATTGACATTCACATTCACATTGACACTGACATTGACACTGACACTGACACTGACACTGACACTGACATTCACACTGACATTGACATTGACAGTGACATTGACATTGACATTGCCATGAACATTGACATTGACATTGACATTGACATTGACATTGACATTGACGTTGACGTTGACGTTGACGTTGACGTTGACATTGACATTGACATTGACATTGACATTGACATTGACATTGACATTGACAATCGCATTGACATTGACATTGACATTGAAATTGACATTCACATTGACACTGACATTGACACTGACACTGACACTGACACTGACACTGACACTGACACTGACATTCACACTGACATTGACATTGACATTGACATTGACAGTGACATTGACATTGACATTGACATTGACATTGACATTGACATTGACATTGACTCTCGCATTCACGTTGACATTGAGATTGACATTGACATTGACATTCAGATTGACATTGACATTGACATTGACATTGACATTGACATTGACATTGACATTGACATTGACATTGACATTGACATTGACATTGACATTCACATCGACATTGACATTGACATTGACATTGACATTGACATTGACATTGACATTGACATTGACATTGACATTGACATTCACATCGACATTGACATTGACATTGACATTGACATTGACATTGACATTGACATTGACATTGACATTGACATTGACATTGACATTGACTCTCGCATTCACGTTGACATTGACATTGACATTGACATTGACATTGACATTGACATTGACATTGACATTGACATTGACATTGACATTGACATTGACATTGACATTGACATTGACATTGACATTGACATTGACATTGACATTGACATTGACATTGACATTGACATTGACATTGACATTGACATTGACATTCAGATTGACATAGACATTGACATTGACATTGACATTGACATTCAGATTGACATTGACATTGACATTGACATTGACATTGACATTCACATCGACATTGACATTGACATTGACATTGACATTGACATTGACATTGACATTGACATTGACATTGACATTGACATTGACATTGACATTGACATTGACATTGACATTGACATTGACATTGACATTGACATTGACTCTCGCATTCACGTTGACATTGACATTGACATTGACATTGACATTGACATTGACATTGACATTGACATTGACATTGACATTGACATTGACATTGACATTGACATTGACATTGACATTGACATTGACATTGACATTGACATTGACATTGACATTGACATTGACATTGACATTGACATTGACATTGACATTGACTCTCGCATTCACGTTGACATTGACATTGACATTGACATTGACATTGACATTGTAATTGAAATTGAAATTGACATTGAAATTGAAATTGAAATTGAAATTGACATTGACATTGACATTGACATTGACATTGACATTGACAATTACGTTCACACTCACATTCACGTTGACATTGACATTGACATTGACATTGACATTGACATTGACATTGACATTGACAATGACATTGACACTAACATTGACACTGACACTGACACTGACACTGACACTGACACTGACATTCACATTCACATTGACATTCACATGGACATTCACATCGACATTTACATCGACATCGACATTGACATTGACATTGACATTGACATTGACATTGACATTGACATTGACAATTACGTTCACACTCACATTCACGTTGACATTGACATTGACATTGACATTGACATTGACATTGACAATGACATTGACATTGACATTGTCATTCACATTCACATTCACATTCACATTCACATTCACATTCACATTCACATTCACATTCACATTCACATTCACATTCACATTGACATTGACATTGACATTGACATTGACATTGACATTGACATTGACATTGACATTGACATTGACATTGACATTGACATTGACATTGACATTGACATTGACATTGACATTGACATTGACATTGACATTGACATTGACATTGACATTGACATTGAAATTGACATTCACATTCACATTGACACTGACATTGACACTGACACTGACACTGACACTGACACTGACACTGACACTGACACTGACACTGACACTGACATTCACACTGACATTGACATTGACAGTGACATTGACATTGACATTGACATTGCCATGAACATTGACATTGACATTGACGTTGACGTTGACGTTGACGTTGACGTTGACGTTGACGTTGACGTTGACGTTGACGTTGACGTTGACGTTGACGTTGACGTTGACGTTGACGTTGACGTTGACGTTGACGTTGACGTTGACGTTGACGTTGACGTTGACGTTGACGTTGACGTTGACGTTGACGTTGACGTTGACGTTGACGTTGACGTTGACGTTGACGTTGACGTTGACGTTGACGTTGACGTTGACGTTGACGTTGACGTTGACATTGTCATTGACATTGACATTGACATTGACATTGACATTGACATTGACATTGACATTGTCATTGACATTGTCATTGACATTCACGTTGACATTGACATTCACGTTGACATTGACATTGACATTGACATTGACATTGACATTGACATTGACATTGACATTGACATTGACATTAACATTGACAAGGACATTGACAATGACAATTACGTTCACACTCACATTCACGTTGACATTGACATTGACATTGACATTGACAATGACATTGACATTGACATTGACATTGACATTGACATTGACATTGACATTGACATTGACATTGACATTGACATTGACATTGACATTGACATTGACATTGACATTGACACTGACACTGAAATTGACACTGACACTGACACTGACACTGACACTGACACTGACACTGACACTGACATTGACACTGACACTGACATACTCATTGACATTGACATTGACATTGACATTCACGTTGACATTCACGTTGACATTCACGTTGACATTCACGTTGACATCGACATTGACATTGACATTGACATTGACATTGACATTGACATTGACATTGACATTGACATTGACATTGACATTCTCAATGACATTGACATTGACATTGACATTGACATTGACATTGACATTGACATTGTAATTGAAATTGAAATTGACATTGAAATTGAAATTGAAATTGAAATTGACATTGACATTGACATTGACATTGACATTGACATTGACAATTACGTTCACACTCACATTCACGTTGACATTGACATTGACATTGACATTGACATTGACATTGACATTGACAATGACATTGACACTAACATTGACACTGACACTGACACTGACACTGACACTGACACTGACATTCACATTCACATTGACATTCACATGGACATTCACATCGACATTTACATCGACATCGACATTGACATTGACATTGACATTGACATTGACATTGACATTGACAATTACGTTCACACTCACATTCACGTTGACATTGACATTGACATTGACATTGACATTGACATTGACAATGACATTGACATTGACATTGTCATTCACATTCACATTCACATTCACATTCACATTCACATTCACATTCACATTCACATTCACATTCACATTCACATTCACATTCACATTCACATTGACATTGACATTGACATTGACATTGACATTGACATTGACATTGACATTGACATTGACATTGACATTGACATTGACATTGACATTGACATTGACATTGACATTGACATTGACATTGACATTGACATTGAAATTGACATTCACATTCACATTCACATTGACACTGACATTGACACTGACACTGACACTGACACTGACACTGACACTGACACTGACACTGACACTGACATTCACACTGACATTGACATTGACAGTGACATTGACATTGACATTGACATTGCCATGAACATTGACATTGACATTGACATTGACGTTGACGTTGACGTTGACGTTGACGTTGACGTTGACGTTGACGTTGACGTTGACGTTGACGTTGACGTTGACGTTGACGTTGACGTTGACGTTGACGTTGACGTTGACGTTGACGTTGACGTTGACGTTGACGTTGACGTTGACGTTGACGTTGACGTTGACGTTGACGTTGACGTTGACGTTGACGTTGACGTTGACGTTGACGTTGACGTTGACGTTGACGTTGACGTTGACGTTGACGTTGACGTTGACGTTGACGTTGACGTTGACGTTGACGTTGACGTTGACGTTGACGTTGACGTTGACGTTGACGTTGACGTTGACGTTGACGTTGACGTTGACGTTGACGTTGACGTTGACGTTGACGTTGACGTTGACATTGACATTGACATTGACATTGACATTGACATTGACAATGACATTGACATTGACATTGACATTGACATTGACAATGACATTGACATTGACATTGACATTGTCATTCACATTCACATTCACATTCACATTCACATTCACATTCACATTCACATTCACATTCACATTCACATTCATATTCACATTCACATTCACATTCACATTCACATTGACATTCACATTGACATTGACATTGACATTGACATTGACATTGACATTGACATTGACATTGACATTGACATTGACATTGACATTGAAATTGACATTCACATTCACATTGACACTGACATTGACACTGACACTGACACTGACACTGACACTGACATTCACACTGACATTGACATTGACAGTGACATTGACATTGACATTGCCATGAACATTGACATTGACATTGACATTGACATTGACATTGACATTGACGTTGACGTTGACGTTGACGTTGACGTTGACATTGACATTGACATTGACATTGACATTCACATTGACATTCACATTGACATTCACATTGACATTCACATTGACATTCACATTGACATTCACATTGACATTCACATTGACATTCACATTGACATTCACATTGACATTCACATTGACATTCACATTGACATTCACATTGACACTGACACTGAAATTGACACTGACACTGACACTGACACTGACACTAACACTGTCACTGACATTGACACTGACACTGACATACTCATTGACATTGACATTGACATTGACATTGACGTTGACATTGACGTTGACATTGACGTTGACATTCACGTTGACATTCACGTTGACATTGACATCGACATTGACATCGACATTGACATTGACATTGACATTGACATTGACATTGACATTGACATTGACATTGACATTCTCATTGACATTGACATTGACATTGACATTGACATTGACATTGACATTGACATTGACATTGACATTGACATTGAGATTGACATTGACATTGACATTGACATTGTAATTGAAATTGAAATTGAAATTGACATTGAAATTGAAATTGAAATTGACATTGACATTGACATTGACATTGACATTGACATTGACAATTACGTTCACACTCACATTCACGTTTACATTGACATTGACATTGACATTGACATTGACAATGACATTGACACTAACATTGACACTGACACTGACACTGACACTGACATTCACATTCACATTGACATTCACATGGACATTCACATCGACATTTACATCGACATCGACATTGACATTGACATTGACATTGACATTGACATTAACATTGACAAGGACATTGACAATGACAATTACGTTCACACTCACATTCACGTTGACATTGACATTGACATTGACATTGACAATGACATTGATATTGACATTGACATTGACATTGACATTGACATTGACATTGACATTGACATTGACATTGACATTGACATTGACATTGACATTGACATTGACATTGACACTGACACTGAAATTGACACTGACACTGACATTGACATTGACATTGACATTGACTCTCGCATTCACGTTGACATTGACATTGACATTGACATTGACATTGACATTGACATTGACATTGACATTGACATTGACATTCACGTTGACATTCACGTTGACATCGACATTGACATTGACATTGACATTGACATTGACATTGACATTGACATTGACATTGACATTGACATTGACATTCTCAATGACATTGACATTGACATTGACATTGACATTGACATTGACATTGACATTGTAATTGAAATTGAAATTGACATTGAAATTGAAATTGAAATTGAAATTGACATTGACATTGACATTGACATTGACATTGACATTGACAATTACGTTCACACTCACATTCACGTTGACATTGACATTGACATTGACATTGACATTGACATTGACATTGACAATGACATTGACACTAACATTGACACTGACACTGACACTGACACTGACACTGACACTGACATTCACATTCACATTGACATTCACATGGACATTCACATCGACATTTACATCGACATCGACATTGACATTGACATTGACATTGACATTGACATTGACATTGACATTGACAATTACGTTCACACTCACATTCACGTTGACATTGACATTGACATTGACATTGACATTGACATTGACATTGACAATGACATTGACATTGACATTGTCATTCACATTCACATTCACATTCACATTCACATTCACATTCACATTCACATTCACATTCACATTCACATTCACATTCACATTCACATTCACATTCACATTGACATTGACATTGACATTGACATTGACATTGACATTGACATTGACATTGACATTGACATTGACATTGACATTGACATTGACATTGACATTGACATTGACATTGACATTGACATTGACATTGACATTGACATTGAAATTGACATTCACATTCACATTCACATTGACACTGACATTGACACTGACACTGACACTGACACTGACACTGACACTGACACTGACACTGACACTGACATTCACACTGACATTGACATTGACAGTGACATTGACATTGACATTGACATTGCCATGAACATTGACATTGACATTGACGTTGACGTTGACGTTGACGTTGACGTTGACGTTGACGTTGACGTTGACGTTGACGTTGACGTTGACGTTGACGTTGACGTTGACGTTGACGTTGACGTTGACGTTGACGTTGACGTTGACGTTGACGTTGACGTTGACGTTGACGTTGACGTTGACGTTGACGTTGACGTTGACGTTGACGTTGACGTTGACGTTGACGTTGACGTTGACGTTGACGTTGACGTTGACGTTGACGTTGACGTTGACGTTGACGTTGACGTTGACGTTGACGTTGACGTTGACGTTGACGTTGACGTTGACGTTGACGTTGACGTTGACGTTGACGTTGACGTTGACGTTGACGTTGACGTTGACGTTGACGTTGACGTTGACGTTGACGTTGACGTTGACATTGACATTGACATTGACATTGACAATGACATTGACATTGACATTGACATTGACATTGACATTGACAATGACATTGACATTGACATTGACATTGTCATTCACATTCACATTCACATTCACATTCACATTCACATTCACATTCACATTCACATTCACATTCATATTCACATTCACATTCACATTCACATTCACATTGACATTCACATTGACATTGACATTGACATTGACATTGACATTGACATTGACATTGACATTGACATTGACATTGACATTGACATTGACATTGACATTGAAATTGACATTCACATTCACATTGACACTGACATTGACACTGACACTGACACTGACACTGACACTGACATTCACACTGACATTGACATTGACAGTGACATTGACATTGACATTGCCATGAACATTGACATTGACATTGACATTGACATTGACATTGACATTGACGTTGACGTTGACGTTGACGTTGACGTTGACATTGACATTGACATTGACATTGACATTGACATTGACATTGACATTGACATTGACAATCGCATTGACATTGACATTGACATTGAAATTGACATTCACATTGACACTGACATTGACACTGACACTGACACTGACACTGACACTGACACTGACACTGACATTCACACTGACATTGACATTGACATTGACATTGACAGTGACATTGACATTGACATTGACATTGACATTGACATTGACATTGACATTGACTCTCGCGTTCACGTTGACATTGAGATTGACATTGACATTGACATTCAGATTGACATTGACATTGACATTGACATTGACATTGACATTGACATTGACATTGACATTGACATTGACATTGACATTGACATTCACATCGACATTGACATTGACATTGACATTGACATTGACATTGACATTGACATTGACATTGACATTGACATTGACATTGACATTGACATTCACATCGACATTGACATTGACATTGACATTGACATTGACATTGACATTGACATTGACATTGACATTGACATTCACGTTGACATTGACATTGACATTGACATTGACATTGACATTGACATTGACATTGACATTGACATTGACATTGACATTGACATTGACATTGACATTGACATTGACATTGACATTGACATTGACATTGACATTGACATTGACATTGACATTGACATTGACATTGACATTGACATTGACATTGACATTGAGATTGACATAGACATTGACATTGACATTGACATTGACATTCAGATTGACATTGACATTGACATTGACATTGACATTGACATTCACATCGACATTGACATTGACATTGACATTGACATTGACATTGACATTGACATTGACATTGACATTGACATTGACATTGACATTGACATTGACATTGACATTGACATTGACATTGACTCTCGCATTCACGTTGACATTGACATTGACATTGACATTGACATTGACATTGACATTGACATTGACATTGACATTGACATTGACATTGACATTGACATTGACATTGACATTGACATTGACATTGACATTGACATTGACATTGACATTGACATTGACATTGACATTGACATTGACATTGACATTGACATTGACATTGACATTGACATTGACATTGACTCTCGCATTCACGTTGACATTGACATTGACATTGACATTGACATTGACATTGTAATTGAAATTGAAATTGACATTGAAATTGAAATTGAAATTGAAATTGACATTGACATTGACATTGACATTGACATTGACATTGACAATTACGTTCACACTCACATTCACGTTGACATTGACATTGACATTGACATTGACATTGACATTGACATTGACAATGACATTGACACTAACATTGACACTGACACTGACACTGACACTGACACTGACACTGACATTCACATTCACATTGACATTCACATGGACATTCACATCGACATTTACATCGACATCGACATTGACATTGACATTGACATTGACATTGACATTGACATTGACATTGACAATTACGTTCACACTCACATTCACGTTGACATTGACATTGACATTGACATTGACATTGACATTGACAATGACATTGACATTGACATTGTCATTCACATTCACATTCACATTCACATTCACATTCACATTCACATTCACATTCACATTCACATTCACATTCACATTCACATTCACATTGACATTGACATTGACATTGACATTGACATTGACATTGACATTGACATTGACATTGACATTGACATTGACATTGACATTGACATTGACATTGACATTGACATTGACATTGACATTGACATTGACATTGACATTGACATTGAAATTGACATTCACATTCACATTGACACTGACATTGACACTGACACTGACACTGACACTGACACTGACACTGACACTGACACTGACATTCACACTGACATTGACATTGACAGTGACATTGACATTGACATTGACATTGCCATGAACATTGACATTGACATTGACGTTGACGTTGACGTTGACGTTGACGTTGACGTTGACGTTGACGTTGACGTTGACGTTGACGTTGACGTTGACGTTGACGTTGACGTTGACGTTGACGTTGACGTTGACGTTGACGTTGACGTTGACGTTGACGTTGACGTTGACGTTGACGTTGACGTTGACGTTGACGTTGACGTTGACGTTGACGTTGACGTTGACGTTGACGTTGACGTTGACGTTGACGTTGACGTTGACGTTGACGTTGACGTTGACGTTGACGTTGACGTTGACGTTGACGTTGACGTTGACATTGACATTGACATTGACATTGACATTGACAATGACATTGACATTGACATTGACATTGACATTGACATTGACATTGACATTGACAATGACATTGACATTGACATTGACATTGTCATTCACATTCACATTCACATTCACATTCACATTCACATTCACATTCACATTCACATTCACATTCACATTCACATTCATATTCACATTCACATTCACATTCACATTCACATTCACATTGACATTCACATTGACATTGACATTGACATTGACATTGACATTGACATTGACATTGACATTGACATTGACATTGACATTGACATTGACATTGAAATTGACATTCACATTCACATTGACACTGACATTGACACTGACACTGACACTGACACTGACACTGACATTCACACTGACATTGACATTGACAGTGACATTGACATTGACATTGCCATGAACATTGACATTGACATTGACATTGACATTGACATTGACATTGACGTTGACGTTGACGTTGACGTTGACGTTGACATTGACATTGACATTGACATTGACATTCACATTGACATTCACATTGACATTCACATTGACATTCACATTGACATTCACATTGACATTCACATTGACATTCACATTGACATTCACATTGACATTCACATTGACATTCACATTGACATTCACATTGACACTGACACTGAAATTGACACTGACACTGACACTGACACTGACACTAACACTGTCACTGACATTGACACTGACACTGACATACTCATTGACATTGACATTGACATTGACATTGACGTTGACATTGACGTTGACATTGACGTTGACATTCACGTTGACATTCACGTTGACATTGACATCGACATTGACATCGACATTGACATTGACATTGACATTGACATTGACATTGACATTGACATTGACATTGACATTCTCATTGACATTGACATTGACATTGACATTGACATTGACATTGACATTGACATTGACATTGACATTGACATTGAGATTGACATTGACATTGACATTGACATTGTAATTGAAATTGAAATTGAAATTGACATTGAAATTGAAATTGAAATTGACATTGACATTGACATTGACATTGACATTGACAATTACGTTCACACTCACATTCACGTTGACATTGACATTGACATTGACATTGACATTGACATTGACAATGACATTGACACTAACATTGACACTGACACTGACACTGACACTGACATTCACATTCACATTGACATTCACATGGACATTCACATCGACATTTACATCGACATCGACATTGACATTGACATTGACATTGACATTGACATTAACATTGACAAGGACATTGACAATGACAATTACGTTCACACTCACATTCACGTTGACATTGACATTGACATTGACATTGACAATGACATTGACATTGACATTGACATTGACATTGACATTGACATTGACATTGACATTGACATTGACATTGACATTGACACTGACACTGAAATTGACACTGACACTGACACTGACACTGACACTGACACTGACACTGACACTGACATACTCATTGACATTGACATTGACATTGACATTCACGTTGACATTCACGTTGACATTCACGTTGACATTCACGTTGACATCGACATTGACATTGACATTGACATTGACATTGACATTGACATTGACATTGACATTGACATTGACAATGACATTGACATTGACATTGACATTGACATTGACATTGACATTGACATTGACAATGACATTGACATTGACATTGACATTGTCATTCACATTCACATTCACATTCACATTCACATTCACATTCACATTCACATTCACATTCACATTCATATTCACATTCACATTCACATTCACATTCACATTGACATTCACATTGACATTGACATTGACATTGACATTGACATTGACATTGACATTGACATTGACATTGACATTGACATTGACATTGACATTGACATTGAAATTGACATTCACATTCACATTGACACTGACATTGACACTGACACTGACACTGACATTCACACTGACATTGACATTGACAGTGACATTGACATTGACATTGCCATGAACATTGACATTGACATTGACATTGACATTGACATTGACATTGACGTTGACGTTGACGTTGACGTTGACGTTGACGTTGACATTGACATTGACATTCACATTGACATTCACATTGACATTCACATTGACATTCACATTGACATTCACATTGACATTCACATTGACATTCACATTGACATTCACATTGACATTCACATTGACATTCACATTGACATTCACATTGACATTCACATTGACATTCACATTGACACTGACACTGAAATTGACACTGACACTGACACTGACACTGACACTAACACTGTCACTGACATTGACACTGACACTGACATACTCATTGACATTGACATTGACATTGACATTGACGTTGACATTGACGTTGACATTGACGTTGACATTCACGTTGACATTCACGTTGACATTGACATCGACATTGACATCGACATTGACATTGACATTGACATTGACATTGACATTGACATTGACATTGACATTGACATTCTCATTGACATTGACATTGACATTGACATTGACATTGACATTGACATTGACATTGACATTGACATTGAGATTGACATTGACATTGACATTGACATTGTAATTGAAATTGAAATTGAAATTGACATTGAAATTGAAATTGAAATTGAAATTGACATTGACATTGACATTGACATTGACATTGACATTGACAATTACGTTCACACTCACATTCACGTTGACATTGACATTGACATTGACATTGACATTGACAATGACATTGACACTAACATTGACACTGACACTGACACTGACACTGACATTCACATTCACATTGACATTCACATGGACATTCACATCGACATTTACATCGACATCGACATTGACATTGACATTGACATTGACATTGACATTAACATTGACAAGGACATTGACAATGACAATTACGTTCACACTCACATTCACGTTGACATTGACATTGACATTGACATTGACAATGACATTGACATTGACATTGACATTGACATTGACATTGACATTGACAATGACATTGACATTGACATTGACATTGACATTGACATTGACATTGACATTGACATTGACATTGACACTGACACTGAAATTGACACTGACACTGACACTGACACTGACACTGACACTGACACTGACACTGACACTGACATTGACACTGACACTGACATACTCATTGACATTGACATTGACATTGACATTCACGTTGACATTCACGTTGACATTCACGTTGACATTCACGTTGACATCGACATTGACATTGACATTGACATTGACATTGACATTGACATTGACATTGACATTGACATTGACATTGACATTGACATTGACATTGACATTCTCAATGACATTGACATTGACATTGACATTGACATTGACATTGACATTGACATTGTAATTGAAATTGAAATTGACATTGAAATTGAAATTGAAATTGACATTGACATTGACATTGACATTGACATTGACATTGACAATTACGTTCACACTCACATTCACGTTGACATTGACATTGACATTGACATTGACATTGACATTGACATTGACAATGACATTGACACTAACATTGACACTGACACTGACACTGACACTGACACTGACACTGACATTCACATTCACATTGACATTCACATGGACATTCACATCGACATTTACATCGACATCGACATTGACATTGACATTGACATTGACATTGACATTGACATTGACATTGACATTGACAATTACGTTCACACTCACATTCACGTTGACATTGACATTGACATTGACATTGACATTGACATTGACATTGACAATGACATTGACATTGACATTGTCATTCACATTCACATTCACATTCACATTCACATTCACATTCACATTCACATTCACATTCACATTGACATTGACATTGACATTGACATTGACATTGACATTGACATTGACATTGACATTGACATTGACATTGACATTGACATTGACATTGACATTGACATTGACATTGACATTGACATTGACATTGACATTGACATTGAAATTGACATTCACATTCACATTCACATTGACACTGACATTGACACTGACACTGACACTGACACTGACACTGACACTGACACTGACACTGACACTGACATTCACACTGACATTGACATTGACAGTGACATTGACATTGACATTGACATTGCCATGAACATTGACATTGACATTGACATTGACGTTGACGTTGACGTTGACGTTGACGTTGACGTTGACGTTGACGTTGACGTTGACGTTGACGTTGACGTTGACGTTGACGTTGACGTTGACGTTGACGTTGACGTTGACGTTGACGTTGACGTTGACGTTGACGTTTGACGTTGACGTTGACGTTGACGTTGACGTTGACGTTGACGTTGACGTTGACGTTGACGTTGACGTTGACGTTGACGTTGACGTTGACGTTGACGTTGACGTTGACGTTGACATTGACATTGACATTGACATTGACATTGACATTGACATTGACATTGACAATGACATTGACATTGACATTGACATTGACATTGACATTGACATTGACATTGACAATGACATTGACATTGACATTGACATTGTCATTCACATTCACATTCACATTCACATTCACATTCACATTCACATTCACATTCACATTCACATTCACATTCATATTCACATTCACATTCACATTCACATTCACATTGACATTCACATTGACATTGACATTGACATTGACATTGACATTGACATTGACATTGACATTGACATTGACATTGAAATTGACATTCACATTCACATTGACACTGACATTGACACTGACACTGACACTGACACTGACACTGACATTCACACTGACATTGACATTGACAGTGACATTGACATTGACATTGCCATGAACATTGACATTGACATTGACATTGACATTGACATTGACATTGACGTTGACGTTGACGTTGACGTTGACGTTGACATTGACATTGACATTGACATTGACATTGACATTGACATTGACATTGACAATCGCATTGACATTGACATTGACATTGAAATTGACATTCACATTGACACTGACATTGACACTGACACTGACACTGACACTGACACTGACACTGACACTGACATTCACACTGACATTGACATTGACATTGACATTGACAGTGACATTGACATTGACATTGACATTGACATTGACATTGACATTGACATTGACTCTCGCATTCACGTTGACATTGAGATTGACATTGACATTGACATTCAGATTGACATTGACATTGACATTGACATTGACATTGACATTGACATTGACATTGACATTGACATTGACATTGACATTCACATCGACATTGACATTGACATTGACATTGACATTGACATTGACATTGACATTGACATTGACATTGACATTGACATTCACATCGACATTGACATTGACATTGACATTGACATTGACATTGACATTGACATTGACATTGACTCTCGCATTCACGTTGACATTGACATTGACATTGACATTGACATTGACATTGACATTGACATTGACATTGACATTGACATTGACATTGACATTGACATTGACATTGACATTGACATTGACATTGACATTGACATTGACATTGACATTGACATTCAGATTGACATAGACATTGACATTGACATTGACATTGACATTCAGATTGACATTGACATTGACATTGACATTGACATTGACATTCACATCGACATTGACATTGACATTGACATTGACATTGACATTGACATTGACATTGACATTGACATTGACATTGACATTGACATTGACATTGACATTGACATTGACATTGACATTGACATTGACATTGACATTGACATTGACTCTCGCATTCACGTTGACATTGACATTGACATTGACATTGACATTGACATTGACATTGACATTGACATTGACATTGACATTGACATTGACATTGACATTGACATTGACATTGACATTGACATTGACATTGACATTGACATTGACATTGACATTGACATTGACATTGACATTGACATTGACATTGACATTGACATTGACATTGACATTGACATTGACTCTCGCATTCACGTTGACATTGACATTGACATTGACATTGACATTGACATTGTAATTGAAATTGAAATTGACATTGAAATTGAAATTGAAATTGAAATTGACATTGACATTGACATTGACATTGACATTGACATTGACAATTACGTTCACACTCACATTCACGTTGACATTGACATTGACATTGACATTGACATTGACATTGACATTGACAATGACATTGACACTAACATTGACACTGACACTGACACTGACACTGACACTGACACTGACATTCACATTCACATTGACATTCACATGGACATTCACATCGACATTTACATCGACATCGACATTGACATTGACATTGACATTGACATTGACATTGACATTGACATTGACAATTACGTTCACACTCACATTCACGTTGACATTGACATTGACATTGACATTGACATTGACATTGACATTGACAATGACATTGACATTGACATTGTCATTCACATTCACATTCACATTCACATTCACATTCACATTCACATTCACATTCACATTCACATTCACATTCACATTCACATTCACATTCACATTGACATTGACATTGACATTGACATTGACATTGACATTGACATTGACATTGACATTGACATTGACATTGACATTGACATTGACATTGACATTGACATTGACATTGACATTGACATTGACATTGAAATTGACATTCACATTCACATTGACACTGACATTGACACTGACACTGACACTGACACTGACACTGACACTGACACTGACACTGACACTGACACTGACATTCACACTGACATTGACATTGACAGTGACATTGACATTGACATTGACATTGCCATGAACATTGACATTGACATTGACGTTGACGTTGACGTTGACGTTGACGTTGACGTTGACGTTGACGTTGACGTTGACGTTGACGTTGACGTTGACGTTGACGTTGACGTTGACGTTGACGTTGACGTTGACGTTGACGTTGACGTTGACGTTGACGTTGACGTTGACGTTGACGTTGACGTTGACGTTGACGTTGACGTTGACGTTGACGTTGACGTTGACGTTGACGTTGACGTGGACGTTGACGTTGACGTTGACGTTGACGTGGACGTTGACGTTGACGTTGACGTTGACGTTGACGTTGACGTTGACGTTGACGTTGACGTTGACGTTGACGTTGACGTTGACGTTGACGTTGACGTTGACGTTGACGTTGACGTTGACGTTGACGTTGACGTTGACGTTGACGTTGACGTTGACGTTGACGTTGACGTTGACGTTGACGTTGACGTTGACGTTGACGTTGACGTTGACGTTGACGTTGACGTTGACGTTGACGTTGACGTTGACGTTGACGTTGACATTGACATTGACATTGACATTGACATTGACATTGACATTGACATTGACATTGACATTGACATTGACAATGACATTGACATTGACATTGACATTGTCATTCACATTCACATTCACATTCACATTCACATTCACATTCACATTCACATTCACATTCACATTCACATTCACATTCATATTCACATTCACATTCACATTCACATTCACATTGACATTCACATTGACATTGACATTGACATTGACATTGACATTGACATTCACATTGACATTGACATTGACATTGAAATTGACATTCACATTCACATTGACACTGACATTGACACTGACACTGACACTGACACTGACACTGACATTCACACTGACATTGACATTGACAGTGACATTGACATTGACATTGCCATGAACATTGACATTGACATTGACATTGACATTGACATTGACATTGACGTTGACGTTGACGTTGACGTTGACGTTGACATTGACATTGACATTGACATTGACATTCACATTGACATTCACATTGACATTCACATTGACATTCACATTGACATTCACATTGACATTCACATTGACATTCACATTGACATTCACATTGACATTCACATTGACATTCACATTGACATTCACATTGACATTCACATTGACACTGACACTGAAATTGACACTGACACTGACACTGACACTGACACTAACACTGTCACTGACATTGACACTGACACTGACATACTCATTGACATTGACATTGACATTGACATTGACATTGACGTTGACATTGACGTTGACATTGACGTTGACATTCACGTTGACATTCACGTTGACATTGACATCGACATTGACATCGACATTGACATTGACATTGACATTGACATTGACATTGACATTGACATTGACATTGACATTCTCATTGACATTGACATTGACATTGACATTGACATTGACATTGACATTGACATTGACATTGACATTGACATTGAGATTGACATTGACATTGACATTGACATTGTAATTGAAATTGAAATTGAAATTGACATTGAAATTGAAATTGAAATTGACATTGACATTGACATTGACATTGACATTGACAATTACGTTCACACTCACATTCACGTTGACATTGACATTGACATTGACATTGACATTGACAATGACATTGACACTAACATTGACACTGACACTGACACTGACACTGACATTCACATTCACATTGACATTCACATGGACATTCACATCGACATTTACATCGACATCGACATTGACATTGACATTGACATTGACATTGACATTAACATTGACAAGGACATTGACAATGACAATTACGTTCACACTCACATTCACGTTGACATTGACATTGACATTGACATTGACAATGACATTGACATTGACATTGACATTGACATTGACATTGACATTGACATTGACATTGACATTGACATTGACATTGACATTGACATTGACATTGACATTGACATTGACACTGACACTGAAATTGACACTGACACTGACACTGACACTGACACTGACACTGACACTGACACTGACATTGACACTGACACTGACATACTCATTGACATTGACATTGACATTGACATTCACGTTGACATTCACGTTGACATTCACGTTGACATTCACGTTGACATCGACATTGACATTGACATTGACATTGACATTGACATTGACATTGACATTGACATTGACATTGACATTGACATTCTCAATGACATTGACATTGACATTGACATTGACATTGACATTGACATTGACATTGTAATTGAAATTGAAATTGACATTGAAATTGAAATTGAAATTGAAATTGACATTGACATTGACATTGACATTGACATTGACATTGACAATTACGTTCACACTCACATTCACGTTGACATTGACATTGACATTGACATTGACATTGACATTGACATTGACAATGACATTGACACTAACATTGACACTGACACTGACACTGACACTGACACTGACACTGACATTCACATTCACATTGACATTCACATGGACATTCACATCGACATTTACATCGACATCGACATTGACATTGACATTGACATTGACATTGACATTGACATTGACATTGACAATTACGTTCACACTCACATTCACGTTGACATTGACATTGACATTGACATTGACATTGACATTGACATTGACAATGACATTGACATTGACATTGTCATTCACATTCACATTCACATTCACATTCACATTCACATTCACATTCACATTCACATTCACATTCACATTCACATTCACATTCACATTCACATTGACATTCACATTCACATTGACATTGACATTGACATTGACATTGACATTGACATTGACATTGACATTGACATTGACATTGACATTGACATTGACATTGACATTGACATTGACATTGACATTGACATTGACATTGACATTGAAATTGACATTCACATTCACATTCAAATTGACACTGACATTGACACTGACACTGACACTGACACTGACACTGACACTGACACTGACACTGACACTGACATTCACACTGACATTGACATTGACAGTGACATTGACATTGACATTGACATTGCCATGAACATTGACATTGACATTGACATTGACGTTGACGTTGACGTTGACGTTGACGTTGACGTTGACGTTGACGTTGACGTTGACGTTGACGTTGACGTTGACGTTGACGTTGACGTTGACGTTGACGTTGACGTTGACGTTGACGTTGACGTTGACGTTGACGTTGACGTTGACGTTGACGTTGACGTTGACGTTGACGTTGACGTTGACGTTGACGTTGACGTTGACGTTGACGTTGACGTTGACATTGACATTGACATTGACATTGACATTGACATTGACATTGACAATGACATTGACATTGACATTGACATTGACATTGACATTGACATTGACAATGACATTGACATTGACATTGACATTGACATTGTCATTCACATTCACATTCACATTCACATTCACATTCACATTCACATTCACATTCACATTCACATTCACATTCATATTCACATTCACATTCACATTCACATTCACATTGACATTCACATTGACATTGACATTGACATTGACATTGACATTGACATTGACATTGACATTGACATTGACATTGACATTGACATTGAAATTGACATTCACATTCACATTGACACTGACATTGACACTGACACTGACACTGACACTGACATTCACACTGACATTGACATTGACAGTGACATTGACATTGACATTGCCATGAACATTGACATTGACATTGACATTGACATTGACATTGACGTTGACGTTGACGTTGACGTTGACGTTGACATTGACATTGACATTGACATTGACATTGACATTGACATTGACATTGACAATCGCATTGACATTGACATTGACATTGAAATTGACATTCACATTGACACTGACATTGACACTGACACTGACACTGACACTGACACTGACACTGACACTGACATTCACACTGACATTGACATTGACATTGACATTGACAGTGACATTGACATTGACATTGACATTGACATTGACATTGACATTGACATTGACATTGACTCTCGCATTCACGTTGACATTGAGATTGACATTGACATTGACATTCAGATTGACATTGACATTGACATTGACATTGACATTGACATTGACATTGACATTGACATTGACATTGACATTGACATTCACATCGACATTGACATTGACATTGACATTGACATTGACATTGACATTGACATTGACATTGACATTGACATTGACATTGACATTCACATCGACATTGACATTGACATTGACATTGACATTGACATTGACATTGACATTGACATTGACATTGACATTGACATTGACTCTCGCATTCACGTTGACATTGACATTGACATTGACATTGACATTGACATTGACATTGACATTGACATTGACTCTCGCATTCACGTTGACATTGACATTGACATTGACATTGACATTGACATTGACATTGACATTGACATTGACATTGACATTGACATTGACATTGACATTGACATTGACATTGACATTGACATTGACATTGACATTGACATTGACATTGACATTGACATTGACATTCAGATTGACATAGACATTGACATTGACATTGACATTGACATTCAGATTGACATTGACATTGACATTGACATTGACATTGACATTCACATCGACATTGACATTGACATTGACATTGACATTGACATTGACATTGACATTGACATTGACATTGACATTGACATTGACATTGACATTGACATTGACATTGACATTGACATTGACATTGACATTGACATTGACATTGACTCTCGCATTCACGTTGACATTGACATTGACATTGACATTGACATTGACATTGACATTGACATTGACATTGACATTGACATTGACATTGACATTGACATTGACATTGACATTGACATTGACATTGACATTGACATTGACATTGACATTGACATTGACATTGACATTGACATTGACATTGACATTGACTCTCGCATTCACGTTGACATTGACATTGACATTGACATTGACATTGACATTGTAATTGAAATTGAAATTGACATTGAAATTGAAATTGAAATTGAAATTGACATTGACATTGACATTGACATTGACATTGACATTGACAATTACGTTCACACTCACATTCACGTTGACATTGACATTGACATTGACATTGACATTGACATTGACATTGACAATGACATTGACACTAACATTGACACTGACACTGACACTGACACTGACACTGACACTGACATTCACATTCACATTGACATTCACATGGACATTCACATCGACATTTACATCGACATCGACATTGACATTGACATTGACATTGACATTGACATTGACATTGACATTGACAATTACGTTCACACTCACATTCACGTTGACATTGACATTGACATTGACATTGACATTGACATTGACAATGACATTGACATTGACATTGTCATTCACATTCACATTCACATTCACATTCACATTCACATTCACATTCACATTCACATTCACATTCACATTCACATTCACATTCACATTCACATTGACATTGACATTGACATTGACATTGACATTGACATTGACATTGACATTGACATTGACATTGACATTGACATTGACATTGACATTGACATTGACATTGACATTGACATTGACATTGACATTGACATTGACATTGACATTGACATTGACATTGACATTGACATTGAAATTGACATTCACATTCACATTGACACTGACATTGACACTGACACTGACACTGACACTGACACTGACACTGACACTGACACTGACATTCACACTGACATTGACATTGACAGTGACATTGACATTGACATTGACATTGCCATGAACATTGACATTGACATTGACGTTGACGTTGACGTTGACGTTGACGTTGACGTTGACGTTGACGTTGACGTTGACGTTGACGTTGACGTTGACGTTGACGTTGACGTTGACGTTGACGTTGACGTTGACGTTGACGTTGACGTTGACGTTGACGTTGACGTTGACGTTGACGTTGACGTTGACGTTGACGTTGACGTTGACGTTGACGTTGACGTTGACGTTGACGTTGACGTTGACGTTGACGTTGACGTTGACGTTGACGTTGACGTTGACATTGACATTGTCATTGACATTGACATTGACATTGACATTGACATTGACATTGACATTGACATTGTCATTGACATTGTCATTGACATTCACGTTGACATTGACATTCACGTTGACATTGACATTCACGTTGACATTGACATTGACATTGACATTGACATTGACATTGACATTGACATTGACATTGACATTGACATTGACATTGACATTGACATTGACATTGACATTGACAATGACATTGACATTGACATTGACATTGTCATTCACATTCACATTCACATTCACATTCACATTCACATTCACATTCACATTCACATTCACATTCATATTCACATTCACATTCACATTCACATTCACATTGACATTGACATTGACATTGACATTGACATTGACATTGACATTGACATTGACATTGACATTGACATTGACATTGACATTGACATTGACATTGACATTGACATTGAAATTGACATTCACATTCACATTGACACTGACATTGACACTGACACTGACACTGACAC
Organism: Lasioglossum villosulum; assembly: GCA_963971365.1. Taxonomy (NCBI): domain Eukaryota; kingdom Metazoa; phylum Arthropoda; class Insecta; order Hymenoptera; family Halictidae; genus Lasioglossum; species Lasioglossum villosulum. The sequence goes on from OZ020505.1 coordinate 1,196,178, forward strand.
TGACACTGACATTCACACTGACATTGACATTGACAGTGACATTGACATTGACATTGCCATGAACATTGACATTGACATTGACATTGACATTGACATTGACATTGACGTTGACGTTGACGTTGACGTTGACGTTGACATTGACATTGACATTGACATTGACATTGACATTGACATTGACATTGACATTGACAATCGCATTGACATTGACATTGACATTGAAATTGACATTCACATTGACACTGACATTGACACTGACACTGACACTGACACTGACACTGACACTGACACTGACATTCACACTGACATTGACATTGACTCTCGCATTCACGTTGACATTGAGATTGACATTGACATTGACATTCAGATTGACATTGACATTGACATTGACATTGACATTGACATTGACATTGACATTGACATTGACATTGACATTGACATTGACATTGACATTCACATCGACATTGACATTGACATTGACATTGACATTGACATTGACATTGACATTGACATTGACATTGACATTCACATCGACATTGACATTGACATTGACATTGACATTGACATTGACATTGACATTGACATTGACATTGACATTGACATTGACTCTCGCATTCACGTTGACATTGACATTGACATTGACATTGACATTGACATTGACATTGACATTGACATTGACATTGACATTGACATTGACATTGACATTGACATTGACATTGACATTGACATTGACATTGACATTGACATTGACATTGACATTGACATTGACATTGACATTCAGATTGACATAGACATTGACATTGACATTGACATTGACATTCAGATTGACATTGACATTGACATTGACATTGACATTGACATTGACATTCACATCGACATTGACATTGACATTGACATTGACATTGACATTGACATTGACATTGACATTGACATTGACATTGACATTGACATTGACATTGACATTGACATTGACATTGACATTGACATTGACATTGACATTGACATTGACTCTCGCATTCACGTTGACATTGACATTGACATTGACATTGACATTGACATTGACATTGACATTGACATTGACATTGACATTGACATTGACATTGACATTGACATTGACATTGACATTGACATTGACATTGACATTGACATTGACATTGACATTCAGATTGACATTGACATTGACATTCAGATTGACATTGACATTGACATTGACATTGACATTGACATTGACATTGACATTGACATTGACATTGACATTCACATCGACATTGACATTGACATTGACATTGACATTGACATTGACATTGACATTGACATTGACATTGACATTGACATTGACATTGACATTGACTCTCGCATTCACGTTGACGTTGACATTGACATTGACATTGACATTGACATTGACATTGACATTGACATTGACATTGACATTCTCAATGACATTGACATTGACATTGACATTGACATTGACATTGACATTGAGATTGACATTGACATTGACATTCACATCGACATTGACATTGACATTGACATTGACATTGACATTGACATTGACATTGACATTGACATTGACATTGACATTGACATTGACAATTACGTTCACACTCACATTCACGTTGACATTGACATTGACATTGACATTGACATTGACAATGACATTGACACTAACATTGACACTGACACTGACACTGACATTCACATTCACATTGACATTCACATGGACATTCACATCGACATTTACATCGACATCGACATTGACATTGACATTGACATTGACATTGACATTAACATTGACAAGGACATTGACAATGACAATTACGTTCACACTCACATTCACGTTGACATTGACATTGACATTGACATTGACAATGACATTGACATTGACATTGACATTGACATTGACATTGACATTGACATTGACATTGACATTGACATTGACATTGACATTGACATTGACACTGACACTGAAATTGACACTGACACTGACACTGACACTGACACTGACACTGACACTGACACTGACACTGACATTGACACTGACACTGACATACTCATTGACATTGACATTGACATTGACATTGACATTGACGTTGACATTCACGTTGACATTCACGTTGACATCGACATTGACATTGACATTGACATTGACATTGACATTGACATTGACATTGACATTGACATTGACATTGACATTGACATTGACATTGACATTGACATTGACATTGACATTGACATTGACATTCTCAATGACATTGACATTGACATTGACATTGACATTGACATTGACATTGACATTGACATTCACATCGACATTGACATTGACATTGACATTGACATTGACATTGACATTGACATTGACATTGACATTGAGATTGACATTGACATTGACATTGACATCGACATTGACATTGACATTGACATTGACATTGACATTGACATTGACATTGACATTGACATTGACATTGACATTGACATTGACATTGACATTGACTCTCGCATTCACGTTGACATTGACATTGACATTGACATTGACATTGACATTGACATTGACATTGACATTGACATTGACATTGACATTGACATTGACATTGACATTGACATTGACATTGACATTGACATTGACATTGACATTGACATTGACATTGACATTGACATTGACATTGACATTGACATTGACATTCAGATTGACATAGACATTGACATTGACATTGACATTGACATTCAGATTGACATTGACATTGACATTGACATTGACATTGACATTCACGTTGACATTGACATCGACATTGACATCGACATTGACATTGACATTGACATTGACATTGACATTGACATTGACATTGACATTGACATTCTCATTGACATTGACATTGACATTGACATTGACATTGACATTGACATTGACATTGACATTGACATTGACATTGAGATTGACATTGACATTGACATTGACATTGTAATTGAAATTGAAATTGAAATTGACATTGAAATTGAAATTGAAATTGACATTGACATTGACATTGACATTGACATTGACAATTACGTTCACACTCACATTCACGTTGACATTGACATTGACATTGACATTGACATTGACAATGACATTGACACTAACATTGACACTGACACTGACACTGACACTGACATTCACATTCACATTGACATTCACATGGACATTCACATCGACATTTACATCGACATCGACATTGACATTGACATTGACATTGACATTGACATTAACATTGACAAGGACATTGACAATGACAATTACGTTCACACTCACATTCACGTTGACATTGACATTGACATTGACATTGACAATGACATTGACATTGACATTGACATTGACATTGACATTGACATTGACATTGACATTGACATTGACATTGACATTGACATTGACATTGACATTGACATTGACATTGACACTGACACTGAAATTGACACTGACACTGACACTGACACTGACACTGACACTGACACTGACACTGACATTGACACTGACACTGACATACTCATTGACATTGACATTGACATTGACATTCACGTTGACATTCACGTTGACATTCACGTTGACATTCACGTTGACATCGACATTGACATTGACATTGACATTGACATTGACATTGACATTGACATTGACATTGACATTGACATTGACATTCTCAATGACATTGACATTGACATTGACATTGACATTGACATTGACATTGACATTGTAATTGAAATTGAAATTGACATTGAAATTGAAATTGAAATTGAAATTGACATTGACATTGACATTGACATTGACATTGACATTGACAATTACGTTCACACTCACATTCACGTTGACATTGACATTGACATTGACATTGACATTGACATTGACATTGACAATGACATTGACACTAACATTGACACTGACACTGACACTGACACTGACACTGACACTGACATTCACATTCACATTGACATTCACATGGACATTCACATCGACATTTACATCGACATCGACATTGACATTGACATTGACATTGACATTGACATTGACATTGACATTGACAATTACGTTCACACTCACATTCACGTTGACATTGACATTGACATTGACATTGACATTGACATTGACATTGACAATGACATTGACATTGACATTGTCATTCACATTCACATTCACATTCACATTCACATTCACATTCACATTCACATTCACATTCACATTCACATTCACATTCACATTCACATTCACATTGACATTCACATTCACATTGACATTGACATTGACATTGACATTGACATTGACATTGACATTGACATTGACATTGACATTGACATTGACATTGACATTGACATTGACATTGACATTGACATTGACATTGACATTGACATTGAAATTGACATTCACATTCACATTCAAATTGACACTGACATTGACACTGACACTGACACTGACACTGACACTGACACTGACACTGACACTGACACTGACATTCACACTGACATTGACATTGACAGTGACATTGACATTGACATTGACATTGCCATGAACATTGACATTGACATTGACATTGACGTTGACGTTGACGTTGACGTTGACGTTGACGTTGACGTTGACGTTGACGTTGACGTTGACGTTGACGTTGACGTTGACGTTGACGTTGACGTTGACGTTGACGTTGACGTTGACGTTGACGTTGACGTTGACGTTGACGTTGACGTTGACGTTGACGTTGACGTTGACGTTGACGTTGACGTTGACGTTGACGTTGACGTTGACGTTGACGTTGACATTGACATTGACATTGACATTGACATTGACATTGACATTGACAATGACATTGACATTGACATTGACATTGACATTGACATTGACATTGACAATGACATTGACATTGACATTGACATTGACATTGTCATTCACATTCACATTCACATTCACATTCACATTCACATTCACATTCACATTCACATTCACATTCACATTCATATTCACATTCACATTCACATTCACATTCACATTGACATTCACATTGACATTGACATTGACATTGACATTGACATTGACATTGACATTGACATTGACATTGACATTGACATTGACATTGAAATTGACATTCACATTCACATTGACACTGACATTGACACTGACACTGACACTGACACTGACATTCACACTGACATTGACATTGACAGTGACATTGACATTGACATTGCCATGAACATTGACATTGACATTGACATTGACATTGACATTGACGTTGACGTTGACGTTGACGTTGACGTTGACATTGACATTGACATTGACATTGACATTGACATTGACATTGACATTGACAATCGCATTGACATTGACATTGACATTGAAATTGACATTCACATTGACACTGACATTGACACTGACACTGACACTGACACTGACACTGACACTGACACTGACATTCACACTGACATTGACATTGACATTGACATTGACAGTGACATTGACATTGACATTGACATTGACATTGACATTGACATTGACATTGACATTGACTCTCGCATTCACGTTGACATTGAGATTGACATTGACATTGACATTCAGATTGACATTGACATTGACATTGACATTGACATTGACATTGACATTGACATTGACATTGACATTGACATTGACATTCACATCGACATTGACATTGACATTGACATTGACATTGACATTGACATTGACATTGACATTGACATTGACATTGACATTGACATTCACATCGACATTGACATTGACATTGACATTGACATTGACATTGACATTGACATTGACATTGACATTGACATTGACATTGACTCTCGCATTCACGTTGACATTGACATTGACATTGACATTGACATTGACATTGACATTGACATTGACATTGACTCTCGCATTCACGTTGACATTGACATTGACATTGACATTGACATTGACATTGACATTGACATTGACATTGACATTGACATTGACATTGACATTGACATTGACATTGACATTGACATTGACATTGACATTGACATTGACATTGACATTGACATTGACATTGACATTCAGATTGACATAGACATTGACATTGACATTGACATTGACATTCAGATTGACATTGACATTGACATTGACATTGACATTGACATTCACATCGACATTGACATTGACATTGACATTGACATTGACATTGACATTGACATTGACATTGACATTGACATTGACATTGACATTGACATTGACATTGACATTGACATTGACATTGACATTGACATTGACATTGACATTGACTCTCGCATTCACGTTGACATTGACATTGACATTGACATTGACATTGACATTGACATTGACATTGACATTGACATTGACATTGACATTGACATTGACATTGACATTGACATTGACATTGACATTGACATTGACATTGACATTGACATTGACATTGACATTGACATTGACATTGACATTGACATTGACTCTCGCATTCACGTTGACATTGACATTGACATTGACATTGACATTGACATTGTAATTGAAATTGAAATTGACATTGAAATTGAAATTGAAATTGAAATTGACATTGACATTGACATTGACATTGACATTGACATTGACAATTACGTTCACACTCACATTCACGTTGACATTGACATTGACATTGACATTGACATTGACATTGACATTGACAATGACATTGACACTAACATTGACACTGACACTGACACTGACACTGACACTGACACTGACATTCACATTCACATTGACATTCACATGGACATTCACATCGACATTTACATCGACATCGACATTGACATTGACATTGACATTGACATTGACATTGACATTGACATTGACAATTACGTTCACACTCACATTCACGTTGACATTGACATTGACATTGACATTGACATTGACATTGACAATGACATTGACATTGACATTGTCATTCACATTCACATTCACATTCACATTCACATTCACATTCACATTCACATTCACATTCACATTCACATTCACATTCACATTCACATTCACATTGACATTGACATTGACATTGACATTGACATTGACATTGACATTGACATTGACATTGACATTGACATTGACATTGACATTGACATTGACATTGACATTGACATTGACATTGACATTGACATTGACATTGACATTGACATTGACATTGACATTGACATTGACATTGAAATTGACATTCACATTCACATTGACACTGACATTGACACTGACACTGACACTGACACTGACACTGACACTGACACTGACACTGACATTCACACTGACATTGACATTGACAGTGACATTGACATTGACATTGACATTGCCATGAACATTGACATTGACATTGACGTTGACGTTGACGTTGACGTTGACGTTGACGTTGACGTTGACGTTGACGTTGACGTTGACGTTGACGTTGACGTTGACGTTGACGTTGACGTTGACGTTGACGTTGACGTTGACGTTGACGTTGACGTTGACGTTGACGTTGACGTTGACGTTGACGTTGACGTTGACGTTGACGTTGACGTTGACGTTGACGTTGACGTTGACGTTGACGTTGACGTTGACATTGACATTGTCATTGACATTGACATTGACATTGACATTGACATTGACATTGACATTGACATTGTCATTGACATTGTCATTGACATTCACGTTGACATTGACATTCACGTTGACATTGACATTCACGTTGACATTGACATTGACATTGACATTGACATTGACATTGACATTGACATTGACATTGACATTGACATTGACATTGACATTGACATTGACATTGACATTGACAATGACATTGACATTGACATTGACATTGTCATTCACATTCACATTCACATTCACATTCACATTCACATTCACATTCACATTCACATTCACATTCATATTCACATTCACATTCACATTCACATTCACATTGACATTGACATTGACATTGACATTGACATTGACATTGACATTGACATTGACATTGACATTGACATTGACATTGACATTGACATTGACATTGACATTGACATTGAAATTGACATTCACATTCACATTGACACTGACATTGACACTGACACTGACACTGACACTGACACTGACATTCACACTGACATTGACATTGACAGTGACATTGACATTGACATTGCCATGAACATTGACATTGACATTGACATTGACATTGACATTGACATTGACGTTGACGTTGACGTTGACGTTGACGTTGACATTGACATTGACATTGACATTGACATTGACATTGACATTGACATTGACATTGACAATCGCATTGACATTGACATTGACATTGAAATTGACATTCACATTGACACTGACATTGACACTGACACTGACACTGACACTGACACTGACACTGACACTGACATTCACACTGACATTGACATTGACTCTCGCATTCACGTTGACATTGAGATTGACATTGACATTGACATTCAGATTGACATTGACATTGACATTGACATTGACATTGACATTGACATTGACATTGACATTGACATTGACATTGACATTGACATTGACATTCACATCGACATTGACATTGACATTGACATTGACATTGACATTGACATTGACATTGACATTGACATTGACATTCACATCGACATTGACATTGACATTGACATTGACATTGACATTGACATTGACATTGACATTGACATTGACATTGACATTGACTCTCGCATTCACGTTGACATTGACATTGACATTGACATTGACATTGACATTGACATTGACATTGACATTGACATTGACATTGACATTGACATTGACATTGACATTGACATTGACATTGACATTGACATTGACATTGACATTGACATTGACATTGACATTGACATTGACATTCAGATTGACATAGACATTGACATTGACATTGACATTGACATTCAGATTGACATTGACATTGACATTGACATTGACATTGACATTGACATTCACATCGACATTGACATTGACATTGACATTGACATTGACATTGACATTGACATTGACATTGACATTGACATTGACATTGACATTGACATTGACATTGACATTGACATTGACATTGACATTGACATTGACATTGACATTGACTCTCGCATTCACGTTGACATTGACATTGACATTGACATTGACATTGACATTGACATTGACATTGACATTGACATTGACATTGACATTGACATTGACATTGACATTGACATTGACATTGACATTGACATTGACATTGACATTGACATTGACATTCAGATTGACATTGACATTGACATTCAGATTGACATTGACATTGACATTGACATTGACATTGACATTGACATTGACATTGACATTGACATTGACATTCACATCGACATTGACATTGACATTGACATTGACATTGACATTGACATTGACATTGACATTGACATTGACATTGACATTGACATTGACATTGACTCTCGCATTCACGTTGACGTTGACATTGACATTGACATTGACATTGACATTGACATTGACATTGACATTGACATTGACATTCTCAATGACATTGACATTGACATTGACATTGACATTGACATTGACATTGAGATTGACATTGACATTGACATTCACATCGACATTGACATTGACATTGACATTGACATTGACATTGACATTGACATTGACATTGACATTGACATTGACATTGACATTGACATTGACAATTACGTTCACACTCACATTCACGTTGACATTGACATTGACATTGACATTGACATTGACAATGACATTGACACTAACATTGACACTGACACTGACACTGACATTCACATTCACATTGACATTCACATGGACATTCACATCGACATTTACATCGACATCGACATTGACATTGACATTGACATTGACATTGACATTAACATTGACAAGGACATTGACAATGACAATTACGTTCACACTCACATTCACGTTGACATTGACATTGACATTGACATTGACAATGACATTGACATTGACATTGACATTGACATTGACATTGACATTGACATTGACATTGACATTGACATTGACATTGACATTGACATTGACACTGACACTGAAATTGACACTGACACTGACACTGACACTGACACTGACACTGACACTGACACTGACACTGACATTGACACTGACACTGACATACTCATTGACATTGACATTGACATTGACATTGACATTGACGTTGACATTCACGTTGACATTCACGTTGACATCGACATTGACATTGACATTGACATTGACATTGACATTGACATTGACATTGACATTGACATTGACATTGACATTGACATTGACATTGACATTGACATTGACATTGACATTGACATTGACATTCTCAATGACATTGACATTGACATTGACATTGACATTGACATTGACATTGACATTGACATTCACATCGACATTGACATTGACATTGACATTGACATTGACATTGACATTGACATTGACATTGACATTGAGATTGACATTGACATTGACATTGACATCGACATTGACATTGACATTGACATTGACATTGACATTGACATTGACATTGACATTGACATTGACATTGACATTGACATTGACATTGACATTGACTCTCGCATTCACGTTGACATTGACATTGACATTGACATTGACATTGACATTGACATTGACATTGACATTGACATTGACATTGACATTGACATTGACATTGACATTGACATTGACATTGACATTGACATTGACATTGACATTGACATTGACATTGACATTGACATTGACATTGACATTGACATTGACATTGACATTCAGATTGACATAGACATTGACATTGACATTGACATTGACATTCAGATTGACATTGACATTGACATTGACATTGACATTGACATTGACATTGACATTCACATCGACATTGACATTGACATTGACATTGACATTGACATTGACATTGACATTGACATTGACATTGACATTGACATTGACATTGACATTGACATTGACTCTCGCATTCACGTTGACATTGACATTGACATTGACATTGACATTGACATTGACATTGACATTGACATTGACATTGACATTGACATTGACATTGACATTGACATTGACATTGACATTGACATTGACATTGACATTGACATTGACATTGACAATGACATTGACATTGACATTGACATTGACATTGACATTGACATTGACATTGACTCTCGCATTCACGTTGACGTTGACATTGACATTGACATTGACATTGACATTGACATTGACATTGACATTGACATTGACATTGACATTGACATTGACATTGACATTGACATTGACATTCTCAATGACATTGACATTGACATTGACATTGACATTGACATTGACATTGAGATTGACATTGACATTGACATTCACATCGACATTGACATTGACATTGACATTGACATTGACATTGACATTGACATTGACATTGACATTGACATTGACATTGACATTGACATTGACATTGACATTGACATTGACATTGACATTGACATTGACATTGACATTGACATTGACAATTACGTTCACACTCACATTCACGTTGACATTGACATTGACATTGACATTGACATTGACAATGACATTGACACTAACATTGACACTGACACTGACACTGACATTCACATTCACATTGACATTCACATGGACATTCACATCGACATTTACATCGACATCGACATTGACATTGACATTGACATTGACATTGACATTAACATTGACAAGGACATTGACAATGACAATTACGTTCACACTCACATTCACGTTGACATTGACATTGACATTGACATTGACAATGACATTGACATTGACATTGACATTGACATTGACATTGACATTGACATTGACATTGACATTGACATTGACACTGACACTGAAATTGACACTGACACTGACACTGACACTGACACTGACACTGACACTGACACTGACACTGACACTGACATTGACACTGACACTGACATACTCATTGACATTGACATTGACATTGACATTGACGTTGACATTCACGTTGACATTCACGTTGACATCGACATTGACATTGACATTGACATTGACATTGACATTGACATTGACATTGACATTGACATTGACATTCTCAATGACATTGACATTGACATTGACATTGACATTGACATTGACATTGACATTGACATTGTAATTGAAATTGACATTGAAATTGAAATTGAAATTGAAATTGACATTGACATTGACATTGACATTGACATTGACATTGACAATTACGTTCACACTCACATTCACGTTGACATTGACATTGACATTGACATTGACATTGACATTGACAATGACATTGACACTAACATTGACACTGACACTGACACTGACACTGACACTGACACTGACACTGACATTCACATTCACATTGACATTCACATGGACATTCACATCGACATTTACATCGACATCGACATTGACATTGACATTGACATTGACATTGACATTGACATTGACATTGACAATTACGTTCACACTCACATTCACGTTGACATTGACATTGACATTGACATTGACATTCACATTCACATTGACATTCACATGGACATTCACATCGACATTTACATCGACATCGACATTGACATTGACATTGACATTGACAATGACATTGACATTGACATTGTCATTCACATTCACATTCACATTCACATTCACATTCACATTCACATTCACATTCACATTCACATTCACATTGACATTGACATTGACATTGACATTGACATTGACATTGACATTGACATTGACATTGACATTGACATTGACATTGACATTGACATTGACATTGACATTGACATTGACATTGACATTGAAATTGACATTCACATTCACATTGACACTGACATTGACACTGACACTGACACTGACACTGACACTGACACTGACACTGACACTGACATTCACACTGACATTGACATTGACAGTGACATTGACATTGACATTGACATTGCCATGAACATTGACATTGACAATGACATTGACATTGACATTGACATTGTCATTCACAATTCACATTCACATTCACATTCACATTCACATTCACATTCACATTCACATTCACATTCATATTCACATTCACATTCACATTCACATTCACATTCACATTGACATTGACATTGACATTGACATTGACATTGACATTGACATTGACATTGACATTGACATTGACATTGACATTGACATTGACATTGACATTCACATCGACATTGACATTGACATTGACATTGACATTGACATTGACATTGACATTGACATTGACATTGACATTGACATTGACATTGACATTGACATTGACATTGACATTGACATTGACATTGACATTGACATTGACATTGACATTGACATTGACATTGACATTGACATTGACATTGACATTGACATTGACATTGACATTGACATTGACATTGACATTGACATTGACATTGACATTGACATTGACATTGACATTGACATTGACATTCAGATTGACATAGACATTGACATTGACATTGACATTGACATTCAGATTGACATTGACATTGACATTGACATTGACATTGACATTGACATTGACATTCACATCGACATTGACATTGACATTGACATTGACATTGACATTGACATTGACATTGACATTGACATTGACATTGACATTGACATTGACATTGACATTGACATTGACATTGACATTGACTCTCGCATTCACGTTGACATTGACATTGACATTGACATTGACATTGACATTGACATTTACATCGACATCGACATTGACATTGACATTGACATTGACATTGACATTAACATTGACAAGGACATTGACAATGACAATTACGTTCACACTCACATTCACGTTGACATTGACATTGACATTGACATTGACAATGACATTGACATTGACATTGACATTGACATTGACATTGACATTGACATTGACATTGACATTGACATTGACATTGACATTGACATTGACATTGACATTGACACTGACACTGAAATTGACACTGACACTGACACTGACACTGACACTGACACTGACACTGACACTGACATTGACACTGACACTGACATACTCATTGACATTGACATTGACATTGACATTCACGTTGACATTCACGTTGACATTCACGTTGACATTCACGTTGACATCGACATTGACATTGACATTGACATTGACATTGACATTGACATTGACATTGACATTGACATTGACATTGACAATTACGTTCACACTCACATTCACGTTGACATTGACATTGACATTGACATTGACATTGACATTGACAATGACATTGACATTGACATTGTCATTCACATTCACATTCACATTCACATTCACATTCACATTCACATTCACATTCACATTCACATTCACATTCACATTCACATTCACATTCACATTCACATTGACATTGACATTGACATTGACATTGACATTGACATTGACATTGACATTGACATTGACATTGACATTGACATTGACATTGACATTGACATTGACATTGACATTGACATTGACATTGACATTGACATTGACATTGAAATTGACATTCACATTCACATTGACACTGACATTGACACTGACACTGACACTGACACTGACACTGACACTGACACTGACACTGACATTCACACTGACATTGACATTGACAGTGACATTGACATTGACATTGACATTGCCATGAACATTGACATTGACATTGACGTTGACGTTGACGTTGACGTTGACGTTGACGTTGACGTTGACGTTGACGTTGACGTTGACGTTGACGTTGACGTTGACGTTGACGTTGACGTTGACGTTGACGTTGACGTTGACGTTGACGTTGACGTTGACGTTGACGTTGACGTTGACGTTGACGTTGACGTTGACGTTGACGTTGACGTTGACGTTGACATTGACATTGTCATTGACATTGACATTGACATTGACATTGACATTGACATTGACATTGACATTGTCATTGACATTGTCATTGACATTCACGTTGACATTGACATTCACGTTGACATTGACATTGACATTGACATTGACATTGACATTGACATTGACATTGACATTGACATTGACAATGACATTGACATTGACATTGACATTGACATTGACATTGACATTGACATTGACAATGACATTGACATTGACATTGACATTGTCATTCACATTCACATTCACATTCACATTCACATTCACATTCACATTCACATTCACATTCACATTCACATTCATATTCACATTCACATTCACATTCACATTCACATTGACATTGACATTGACATTGACATTGACATTGACATTGACATTGACATTGACATTGACATTGACATTGACATTGACATTGACATTGACATTGACATTGACATTGACATTGAAATTGACATTCACATTCACATTGACACTGACATTGACACTGACACTGACACTGACACTGACACTGACATTCACACTGACATTGACATTGACAGTGACATTGACATTGACATTGCCATGAACATTGACATTGACATTGACATTGACATTGACATTGACATTGACGTTGACGTTGACGTTGACGTTGACGTTGACATTGACATTGACATTGACATTGACATTGACATTGACATTGACATTGACAATCGCATTGACATTGACATTGACATTGAAATTGACATTCACATTGACACTGACATTGACACTGACACTGACACTGACACTGACACTGACACTGACACTGACATTCACACTGACATTGACATTGACTCTCGCATTCACGTTGACATTGAGATTGACATTGACATTGACATTCAGATTGACATTGACATTGACATTGACATTGACATTGACATTGACATTGACATTGACATTGACATTGACATTGACATTCACATCGACATTGACATTGACATTGACATTGACATTGACATTGACATTGACATTGACATTGACATTGACATTGACATTCACATCGACATTGACATTGACATTGACATTGACATTGACATTGACATTGACATTGACATTGACATTGACATTGACATTGACATTGACATTGACATTGACATTGACAATTACGTTCACACTCACATTCACGTTGACATTGACATTGACATTGACATTGACATTGACAATGACATTGACACTAACATTGACACTGACACTGACACTGACATTCACATTCACATTGACATTCACATGGACATTCACATCGACATTTACATCGACATCGACATTGACATTGACATTGACATTGACATTGACATTAACATTGACAAGGACATTGACAATGACAATTACGTTCACACTCACATTCACGTTGACATTGACATTGACATTCACGTTGACATTGACATTGACATTGACATTGACAATGACATTGACATTGACATTGACATTGACATTGACATTGACATTGACATTGACATTGACATTGACATTGACACTGACACTGAAATTGACACTGACACTGACACTGACACTGACACTGACACTGACACTGACACTGACACTGACATTGACACTGACACTGACATACTCATTGACATTGACATTGACATTGACATTGACATTGACGTTGACATTCACGTTGACATTCACGTTGACATCGACATTGACATTGACATTGACATTGACATTGACATTGACATTGACATTGACATTGACATTGACATTGACATTGACATTGACATTGACATTGACATTGACATTCTCAATGACATTGACATTGACATTGACATTGACATTGACATTGACATTGACATTGACATTGACATTCACATCGACATTGACATTGACATTGACATTGACATTGACATTGACATTGACATTGACATTGACATTGAGATTGACATTGACATTGACATTGACATCGACATTGACATTGACATTGACATTGACATTGACATTGACATTGACATTGACATTGACATTGACATTGACATTGACATTGACATTGACATTGACTCTCGCATTCACGTTGACATTGACATTGACATTGACATTGACATTGACATTGACATTGACATTGACATTGACATTGACATTGACATTGACATTGACATTCTCAATGACATTGACATTGACATTGACATTGACATTGACATTGACATTGAGATTGACATTGACATTGACATTCACATCGACATTGACATTGACATTGACATTGACATTGACATTGACATTGACATTGACATTGACATTGACATTGACATTGACATTGACATTGACATTGACAATTACGTTCACACTCACATTCACGTTGACATTGACATTGACATTGACATTGACATTGACATTGACATTGACATTGACATTGAGATTGACATTGACATTGACATTCACATCGACATTGACATTGACATTGACATTGACATTGACATTGACATTGACATTGACATTGACATTGACATTGACATTGACATTGACATTGACAATTACGTTCACACTCACATTCACGTTGACATTGACATTGACATTGACATTGACATTGACAATGACATTGACACTAACATTGACACTGACACTGACACTGACATTCACATTCACATTGACATTCACATGGACATTCACATCGACATTTACATCGACATCGACATTGACATTGACATTGACATTGACATTGACATTAACATTGACAAGGACATTGACAATGACAATTACGTTCACACTCACATTCACGTTGACATTGACATTGACATTGACATTGACAATGACATTGACATTGACATTGACATTGACATTGACATTGACATTGACATTGACATTGACATTGACATTGACACTGACACTGAAATTGACACTGACACTGACACTGACACTGACACTGACACTGACACTGACACTGACACTGACATTGACACTGACACTGACATACTCATTGACATTGACATTGACATTGACATTGACATTGACGTTGACATTCACGTTGACATTCACGTTGACATCGACATTGACATTGACATTGACATTGACATTGACATTGACATTGACATTGACATTGACATTGACATTGACATTGACATTGACATTGACATTGACATTGACATTGACATTCTCAATGACATTGACATTGACATTGACATTGACATTGACATTGACATTGACATTGACATTGACATTCACATCGACATTGACATTGACATTGACATTGACATTGACATTGACATTGACATTGACATTGACATTGAGATTGACATTGACATTGACATTGACATCGACATTGACATTGACATTGACATTGACATTGACATTGACATTGACATTGACATTGACATTGACATTGACATTGACATTGACATTGACTCTCGCATTCACGTTGACATTGACATTGACATTGACATTGACATTGACATTGACATTGACATTGACATTGACATTGACATTGACATTGACATTGACATTGACATTGACATTGACATTGACATTGACATTGACATTGACATTGACATTGACATTGACATTGACATTGACATTGACATTGACATTCAGATTGACATAGACATTGACATTGACATTGACATTGACATTCAGATTGACATTGACATTGACATTGACATTGACATTGACATTCACATCGACATTGACATTGACATTGACATTGACATTGACATTGACATTGACATTGACATTGACATTGACATTGACATTGACATTGACATTGACATTGACATTGACATTGACATTGACATTGACTCTCGCATTCACGTTGACATTGACATTGACATTGACATTGACATTGACATTGACATTGACATTGACATTGACATTGACATTGACATTGACATTGACATTGACATTGACATTGACATTGACATTGACATTGACATTGACATTGACATTGACATTGACATTGACATTGACATTGACATTGACTCTCGCATTCACGTTGACGTTGACATTGACATTGACATTGACATTGACATTGACATTGACATTGACATTGACATTGACATTGACATTGACATTGACATTGACATTGACATTGACATTGACATTGACATTCTCAATGACATTGACATTGACATTGACATTGACATTGACATTGACATTGAGATTGACATTGACATTGACATTCACATCGACATTGACATTGACATTGACATTGACATTGACATTGACATTGACATTGACATTGACATTGACATTGACATTGACATTGACATTGACATTGACATTGACATTGACATTGACATTGACATTGACATTGACATTGACATTGACATTGACAATTACGTTCACACTCACATTCACGTTGACATTGACATTGACATTGACATTGACATTGACAATGACATTGACACTAACATTGACACTGACACTGACACTGACATTCACATTCACATTGACATTCACATGGACATTCACATCGACATTTACATCGACATCGACATTGACATTGACATTGACATTGACATTGACATTAACATTGACAAGGACATTGACAATGACAATTACGTTCACACTCACATTCACGTTGACATTGACATTGACATTGACATTGACAATGACATTGACATTGACATTGACATTGACATTGACATTGACATTGACATTGACATTGACATTGACATTGACACTGACACTGAAATTGACACTGACACTGACACTGACACTGACACTGACACTGACACTGACACTGACACTGACATTGACACTGACACTGACATACTCATTGACATTGACATTGACATTGACATTGACGTTGACATTCACGTTGACATTCACGTTGACATCGACATTGACATTGACATTGACATTGACATTGACATTGACATTGACATTGACATTGACATTGACATTCTCAATGACATTGACATTGACATTGACATTGACATTGACATTGACATTGACATTGTAATTGAAATTGACATTGAAATTGAAATTGAAATTGAAATTGACATTGACATTGACATTGACATTGACATTGACATTGACAATTACGTTCACACTCACATTCACGTTGACATTGACATTGACATTGACATTGACATTGACATTGACAATGACATTGACACTAACATTGACACTGACACTGACACTGACACTGACACTGACACTGACACTGACATTCACATTCACATTGACATTCACATGGACATTCACATCGACATTTACATCGACATCGACATTGACATTGACATTGACATTGACATTGACATTGACATTGACATTGACAATTACGTTCACACTCACATTCACGTTGACATTGACATTGACATTGACATTGACATTGACATTGACAATGACATTGACATTGACATTGTCATTCACATTCACATTCACATTCACATTCACATTCACATTCACATTCACATTCACATTCACATTCACATTGACATTGACATTGACATTGACATTGACATTGACATTGACATTGACATTGACATTGACATTGACATTGACATTGACATTGACATTGACATTGACATTGAAATTGACATTCACATTCACATTGACACTGACATTGACACTGACACTGACACTGACACTGACACTGACACTGACACTGACACTGACATTCACACTGACATTGACATTGACAGTGACATTGACATTGACATTGACATTGCCATGAACATTGACATTGACAATGAGATTGACATTGACATTGACATTGTCATTCACATTCACATTCACATTCACATTCACATTCACATTCACATTCACATTCACATTCACATTCATATTCACATTCACATTCACATTCACATTGACATTGACATTGACATTGACATTGACATTGACATTGACATTGACATTGACATTGACATTGACATTGACATTGACATTGACATTGACATTGACATTGACATTCACATCGACATTGACATTGACATTGACATTGACATTGACATTGACATTGACATTGACATTGACATTGACATTGACATTGACATTGACATTGACATTGACATTGACATTGACATTGACATTGACATTGACATTGACATTGACATTGACATTGACATTGACATTGACATTGACATTGACATTGACATTGACATTGACATTGACATTGACATTGACATTCAGATTGACATAGACATTGACATTGACATTGACATTGACATTCAGATTGACATTGACATTGACATTGACATTGACATTGACATTGACATTCACATCGACATTGACATTGACATTGACATTGACATTGACATTGACATTGACATTGACATTGACATTGACATTGACATTGACATTGACATTGACATTGACATTGACATTGACATTGACATTGACATTGACATTGACATTGACATTGACATTGACATTGACATTGACTCTCGCATTCACGTTGACATTGACATTGACATTGACATTGACATTGACATTGACATTGACATTGACATTGACATTGACATTGACATTGACATTGACATTGACATTGACATTGACATTGACATTGACATTGACATTGACATTGACATTGACATTGACATTGACATTGACATTGACATTGACATTGACATTGACATTGACATTCAGATTGACATTGACATTGACATTCAGATTGACATTGACATTGACATTGACATTGACATTGACATTGACATTGACATTGACATTGACATTGACATTCACATCGACATTGACATTGACATTGACATTGACATTGACATTGACATTGACATTGACATTGACATTGACATTGACATTGACATTGACATTGACTCTCGCATTCACGTTGACGTTGACATTGACATTGACATTGACATTGACATTGACATTGACATTGACATTGACATTGACATTGACATTGACATTGACATTGACATTCTCAATGACATTGACATTGACATTGACATTGACATTGACATTGACATTGAGATTGACATTGACATTCACATCGACATTGACATTGACATTGACATTGACATTGACATTGACATTGACATTGACATTGACATTGACATTGACATTGACATTGACATTGACATTGACATTGACATTGACATTGACAATTACGTTCACACTCACATTCACGTTGACATTGACATTGACATTGACATTGACAATGACATTGACACTAACATTGACACTGACACTGACACTGACACTGACATTCACATTCACATTGACATTCACATGGACATTCACATCGACATTTACATCGACATCGACATTGACATTGACATTGACATTGACATTGACATTAACATTGACAAGGACATTGACAATGACAATTACGTTCACACTCACATTCACGTTGACATTGACATTGACATTGACATTGACAATGACATTGACATTGACATTGACATTGACATTGACATTGACATTGACATTGACATTGACATTGACATTGACATTGACACTGAAATTGACACTGACACTGACACTGACACTGACACTGACACTGACACTGACACTGACATTGACACTGACACTGACATACTCATTGACATTGACATTGACATTGACATTCACGTTGACATTCACGTTGACATTCACGTTGACATCGACATTGACATTGACATTGACATTGACATTGACATTGACATTGACATTGACATTGACATTGACATTCTCAATGACATTGACATTGACATTGACATTGACATTGACATTGACATTGACATTGACATTGTAATTGAAATTGACATTGAAATTGAAATTGAAATTGAAATTGACATTGACATTGACATTGACATTGACATTGACATTGACATTGACATTGACATTGACATTGTCATTGACATTGTCATTGACATTGACATTGACATTGACATTGACATCGACATTGACATTCACATCGACATTCACATCGACATTCAGATCGACATTCACATCGATATTGACATTGACATTGGCAACCCGCCCGGAGGGCCTAGCTACGAGGGCGTGCCGGAGGCACGCCGCGAGCAGCTAGTATATAATAAAATCGTGTCTGTCTGTCTGTTTGTAACGGCATCACTTGAGAACGGCTCAACGTAGAAAGCTGGGGTTTGGGTTGTTAGACGCGGCCTTTCTTCGAGAAGGTTTAGGAAAAAACATAATTCAAAAAAGTCCATTGGTTCAAAAGTTGTGACGTCATTAGTGAATAAAGGCAACTTTTTCGCTC
The DNA here is from genome assembly GCA_963971365.1 of Lasioglossum villosulum. NCBI lineage: Eukaryota > Metazoa > Arthropoda > Insecta > Hymenoptera > Halictidae > Lasioglossum > Lasioglossum villosulum. The sequence continues at coordinate 1,219,185 of OZ020505.1, forward strand.
TCTATTGCGCACGTTTCTGCATATAACTTGTAACGAATAGACTTTTTCGAATGCGGTTTGCTCTAAAACCTCCCAGAGAGACAGAGAGAGAGAGAAAGAGAGAGAGAGAGAGAGGGAGTGGGAGTGAGAGAGTGGGGGGGGGCGAAAGAGAGAGGGAGAGAGACGCAAAGAGGGAGAATTCACATTTACATTCACATTCACATTCACATTGACACTGACACTGACATTCACATTGACACTGACATTGCCACTGACATTGACACTGACACTGACACTGACACTGACACTGAAACTGACACTGACACTGACACTGACATTCACATTCACATTCACATTCACATTCACATTCACATTCACATTGACACTGACACTGACTATCACATTGACACTGACATTGACACTGACACTCACACTGACATTGACATTGACATTGACATTGACATTGACATTCTCATTGACATTGACATTGACATTGACATTGACATTGACATTGACATTGACATTGACATTGACATTGTAATTGAAATTGAAATTGAAATTGACATTGAAATTGAAATTGAAATTGACATTGACATTGACATTGACATTGACATTGACATTGACAATTACGTTCACACTCACATTCACGTTGACATTGACATTGACATTGACATTGACATTGACAATGACATTGACACTAACATTGACACTGACACTGACACTGACACTGACATTCACATTCACATTGACATTCACATGGACATTCACATCGACATTTACATCGACATCGACATTGACATTGACATTGACATTGACATTGACATTAACATTGACAAGGACATTGACAATGACAATTACGTTCACACTCACATTCACGTTGACATTGACATTGACATTGACATTGACAATGACATTGACATTGACATTGACATTGACATTGACATTGACATTGACATTGACATTGACATTGACATTGACATTGACATTGACATTGACATTGACACTGACACTGAAATTGACACTGACACTGACACTGACACTGACACTGACACTGACACTGACACTGACATTGACACTGACACTGACATACTCATTGACATTGACATTGACATTGACATTCACGTTGACATTCACGTTGACATTCACGTTGACATTCACGTTGACATCGACATTGACATTGACATTGACATTGACATTGACATTGACATTGACATTGACATTGACATTGACATTGACATTCTCAATGACATTGACATTGACATTGACATTGACATTGACATTGACATTGACATTGTAATTGAAATTGAAATTGACATTGAAATTGAAATTGAAATTGAAATTGACATTGACATTGACATTGACATTGACATTGACATTGACAATTACGTTCACACTCACATTCACGTTGACATTGACATTGACATTGACATTGACATTGACATTGACATTGACAATGACATTGACACTAACATTGACACTGACACTGACACTGACACTGACACTGACACTGACACTGACATTCACATTCACATTGACATTCACATGGACATTCACATCGACATTTACATCGACATCGACATTGACATTGACATTGACATTGACATTGACATTGACATTGACATTGACATTGACAATTACGTTCACACTCACATTCACGTTGACATTGACATTGACATTGACATTGACATTGACATTGACATTGACATTGAAATTGACATTCACATTCACATTGACACTGACATTGACACTGACACTGACACTGACACTGACACTGACATTCACACTGACATTGACATTGACAGTGACATTGACATTGACATTGCCATGAACATTGACATTGACATTGACATTGACATTGACATTGACGTTGACGTTGACGTTGACGTTGACGTTGACGTTGACATTGACATTGACATTGACATTGACATTGACATTGACATTGACATTGACATTGACAATCGCATTGACATTGACATTGACATTGAAATTGACATTCACATTGACACTGACATTGACACTGACACTGACACTGACACTGACACTGACACTGACACTGACATTCACACTGACATTGACATTGACATTGACATTGACAGTGACATTGACATTGACATTGACATTGACATTGACATTGACATTGACATTGACTCTCGCATTCACGTTGACATTGAGATTGACATTGACATTGACATTCAGATTGACATTGACATTGACATTGACATTGACATTGACATTGACATTGACATTGACATTGACATTGACATTGACATTCACATCGACATTGACATTGACATTGACATTGACATTGACATTGACATTGACATTGACATTGACATTGACATTGACATTGACATTCACATCGACATTGACATTGACATTGACATTGACATTGACATTGACATTGACATTGACATTGACATTGACATTGACATTGACATTGACATTGACATTGACTCTCGCATTCACGTTGACATTGACATTGACATTGACATTGACATTGACATTGACATTGACATTGACATTGACATTGACATTGACATTGACATTGACATTGACATTGACATTGACATTGACATTGACATTGACATTGACATTGACATTGACATTGACATTGACATTGACATTGACATTGACATTGACATTGACATTGACATTGACATTGACATTGACATTCAGATTGACATAGACATTGACATTGACATTGACATTGACATTCAGATTGACATTGACATTGACATTGACATTGACATTGACATTGACATTCACATCGACATTGACATTGACATTGACATTGACATTGACATTGACATTGACATTGACATTGACATTGACATTGACATTGACATTGACATTGACATTGACATTGACATTGACATTGACATTGACTCTCGCATTCACGTTGACATTGACATTGACATTGACATTGACATTGACATTGACATTGACATTGACATTGACATTGACATTGACATTGACATTCAGATTGACATAGACATTGACATTGACATTGACATTGACATTGACATTCAGATTGACATTGACATTGACATTGACATTGACATTGACATTGACATTGACATTGACATTGACATTGACATTGACATTGACATTGACATTGACATTGACATTGACATTGACTCTCGCATTCACGTTGACATTGACATTGACATTGACATTGACATTGACATTGACATTGACATTGACATTGACATTGACATTGACATTGACATTGACATTGACATTGACATTGACATTGACATTGACATTGACATTGACATTGACATTGACATTGACATTGACATTGACATTGACATTGACATTGACATTGACATTCAGATTGACATTGACATTGACATTCAGATTGACATTGACATTGACATTGACATTGACATTGACATTGACATTGACATTGACATTCACATCGACATTGACATTGACATTGACATTGACATTGACATTGACATTGACATTGACATTGACATTGACATTGACATTGACATTCTCAATGACATTGACATTGACATTGACATTGACATTGACATTGACATTGAGATTGACATTGACATTGACATTCACATCGACATTGACATTGACATTGACATTGACATTGACATTGACATTGACATTGACATTGACATTGACATTGACATTGACATTGACATTGACATTGACATTGACAATTACGTTCACACTCACATTCACGTTGACATTGACATTGACATTGACATTGACATTGACAATGACATTGACACTAACATTGACACTGACACTGACACTGACATTCACATTCACATTGACATTCACATGGACATTCACATCGACATTTACATCGACATCGACATTGACATTGACATTGACATTGACATTGACATTAACATTGACAAGGACATTGACAATGACAATTACGTTCACACTCACATTCACGTTGACATTGACATTGACATTGACATTGACAATGACATTGACATTGACATTGACATTGACATTGACATTGACATTGACATTGACATTGACATTGACATTGACACTGACACTGAAATTGACACTGACACTGACACTGACACTGACACTGACACTGACACTGACACTGACACTGACACTGACATTGACACTGACACTGACATACTCATTGACATTGACATTGACATTGTAATTGAAATTGAAATTGACATTGAAATTGAAATTGAAATTGAAATTGACATTGACATTGACATTGACATTGACATTGACATTGACAATTACGTTCACACTCACATTCACGTTGACATTGACATTGACATTGACATTGACATTGACAATGACATTGACACTAACATTGACACTGACACTGACACTGACACTGACACTGACATTCACATTCACATTGACATTCACATGGACATTCACATCGACATTTACATCGACATCGACATTGACATTGACATTGACATTGACATTGACATTGACATTGACATTGACATTGACAATTACGTTCACACTCACATTCACGTTGACATTGACATTGACATTGACATTGACATTGACATTGACAATGACATTGACATTGACATTGTCATTCACATTCACATTCACATTCACATTCACATTCACATTCACATTCACATTCACATTCACATTCACATTCACATTCACATTCACATTGACATTGACATTGACATTGACATTGACATTGACATTGACATTGACATTGACATTCACATTCACATTCACATTCACATTCACATTCACATTCACATTGACATTGACATTGACATTGACATTGACATTGACATTGACATTGACATTGACATTGACATTGACATTGACATTGACATTGACATTGACATTGAAATTGACATTCACATTCACATTGACACTGACATTGACACTGACACTGACACTGACACTGACACTGACACTGACACTGACACTGACACTGACATTCACACTGACATTGACATTGACAGTGACATTGACATTGACATTGACATTGCCATGAACATTGACATTGACATTGACGTTGACGTTGACGTTGACGTTGACGTTGACGTTGACGTTGACGTTGACGTTGACGTTGACGTTGACGTTGACGTTGACGTTGACGTTGACGTTGACGTTGACGTTGACGTTGACGTTGACGTTGACGTTGACGTTGACGTTGACGTTGACGTTGACGTTGACGTTGACGTTGACGTTGACGTTGACGTTGACGTTGACGTTGACGTTGACGTTGACGTTGACGTTGACGTTGACGTTGACGTTGACGTTGACGTTGACGTTGACGTTGACGTTGACGTTGACGTTGACGTTGACGTTGACGTTGACGTTGACGTTGACGTTGACGTTGACGTTGACGTTGACGTTGACGTTGACGTTGACGTTGACGTTGACGTTGACGTTGACGTTGACGTTGACGTTGACGTTGACGTTGACGTTGACGTTGACATTGTCATTGACATTGACATTGACATTGACATTGACATTGACATTGACATTGACATTGACATTGACATTGTCATTGACATTGTCATTGACATTCACGTTGACATTGACATTCACGTTGACATTGACATTGACATTGACATTGACATTGACATTGACATTGACATTGACATTGACATTGACAATGACATTGACATTGACATTGACATTGTCATTCACATTCACATTCACATTCACATTCACATTCACATTCACATTCACATTCACATTCACATTCACATTCACATTCACATTCACATTGACATTGACATTGACATTGACATTGACATTGACATTCACATTCACATTGACATTGACATTGACATTGACATTGACATTGACATTGACATTGACATTGACATTGACATTGACATTGACATTGACATTGACATTGACATTGACATTGAAATTGACATTCACATTCACATTGACACTGACATTGACACTGACACTGACACTGACACTGACACTGACATTCACACTGACATTGACATTGACAGTGACATTGACATTGACATTGCCATGAACATTGACATTGACATTGACAGTGACATTGACATTGACATTGACGTTGACGTTGACGTTGACGTTGACGTTGACGTTGACATTGACATTGACATTGACATTGACATTGACATTGACATTGACATTGACATTGACATTGACAATCGCATTGACATTGACATTGACATTGAAATTGACATTCACATTGACACTGACATTGACACTGACACTGACACTGACACTGACACTGACACTGACACTGACATTCACACTGACATTGACATTGACATTGACATTGACAGTGACATTGACATTGACATTGACATTGACATTGACATTGACATTGACATTGACTCTCGCATTCACGTTGACATTGAGATTGACATTGACATTGACATTCAGATTGACATTGACATTGACATTGACATTGACATTGACATTGACATTGACATTGACATTGACATTGACATTGACATTCACATCGACATTGACATTGACATTGACATTGACATTGACATTGACATTGACATTGACATTGACATTGACATTGACATTCACATCGACATTGACATTGACATTGACATTGACATTGACATTGACATTGACATTGACATTGACATTGACATTGACATTGACATTGACATTGACTCTCGCATTCACGTTGACATTGACATTGACATTGACATTGACATTGACATTGACATTGACATTGACATTGACATTGACATTGACATTGACATTGACATTGACATTGACATTGACATTGACATTGACATTGACATTGACATTGACATTGACATTGACATTGACATTGACATTGACATTGACATTGACATTCAGATTGACATAGACATTGACATTGACATTGACATTGACATTCAGATTGACATTGACATTGACATTGACATTGACATTGACATTGACATTCACATCGACATTGACATTGACATTGACATTGACATTGACATTGACATTGACATTGACATTGACATTGACATTGACATTGACATTGACATTGACATTGACATTGACATTGACATTGACATTGACATTGACATTGACATTGACATTGACTCTCGCATTCACGTTGACATTGACATTGACATTGACATTGACATTGACATTGACATTGACATTGACATTGACATTGACATTGACATTGACATTGACATTGACATTGACATTGACATTGACATTGACATTGACATTCAGATTGACATTGACATTGACATTCAGATTGACATTGACATTGACATTGACATTGACATTGACATTGACATTGACATTGACATTCACATCGACATTGACATTGACATTGACATTGACATTGACATTGACTCTCGCATTCACGTTGACGTTGACTCTCGCATTCACGTTGACGTTGACATTGACATTGACATTGACATTGACATTGACATTGACATTGACATTGACATTGACATTGACATTGACATTGACATTGACATTCTCAATGACATTGACATTGACATTGACATTGACATTGACATTGACATTGAGATTGACATTGACATTGACATTCACATCGACATTGACATTGACATTGACATTGACATTGACATTGACATTGACATTGACATTGACATTGACATTGACATTGCCATGAACATTGACATTGACGTTGACGTTGACGTTGACGTTGACGTTGACGTTGACGTTGACGTTGACGTTGACGTTGACGTTGACGTTGACGTTGACGTTGACGTTGACGTTGACGTTGACGTTGACGTTGACGTTGACGTTGACGTTGACGTTGACGTTGACGTTGACGTTGACGTTGACGTTGACGTTGACGTTGACGTTGACGTTGACGTTGACGTTGACGTTGACGTTGACGTTGACGTTGACGTTGACGTTGACGTTGACGTTGACGTTGACGTTGACGTTGACGTTGACGTTGACGTTGACGTTGACGTTGACGTTGACGTTGACGTTGACGTTGACGTTGACGTTGACGTTGACGTTGACGTTGACGTTGACGTTGACGTTGACGTTGACGTTGACGTTGACGTTGACGTTGACCTTGACATTGTCATTGACATTGACATTGACATTGACATTGACATTGACATTGACATTGACATTGACATTGACATTGTCATTGACATTGTCATTGACATTCACGTTGACATTGACATTCACGTTGACATTGACATTGACATTGACATTGACATTGACATTGACATTGACATTGACATTGACATTGACAATGACATTGACATTGACATTGACATTGACATTGACATTGACATTGACATTGACAATGACATTGACATTGACATTGACATTGTCATTCACATTCACATTCACATTCACATTCACATTCACATTCACATTCACATTCACATTCACATTCATATTCACATTCACATTCACATTCACATTCACATTGACATTCACATTGACATTGACATTGACATTGACATTGACATTGACATTGACATTGACATTGACATTGACATTGAAATTGACATTCACATTCACATTGACACTGACATTGACACTGACACTGACACTGACACTGACACTGACATTCACACTGACATTGACATTGACAGTGACATTGACATTGACATTGCCATGAACATTGACATTGACATTGACATTGACATTGACATTGACATTGACGTTGACGTTGACGTTGACGTTGACGTTGACATTGACATTGACATTGACATTGACATTGACATTGTCATTGACATTGACATTGACATTGACAATCGCATTGACATTGACATTGACATTGAAATTGACATTCACATTGACACTGACATTGACACTGACACTGACACTGACACTGACACTGACACTGACACTGACATTCACACTGACATTGACATTGACATTGACATTGACAGTGACATTGACATTGACATTGACATTGACATTGACATTGACATTGACTCTCGCATTCACGTTGACATTGAGATTGACATTGACATTGACATTCAGATTGACATTGACATTGACATTGACATTGACATTGACATTGACATTGACATTGACATTGACATTGACATTGACATTCACATCGACATTGACATTGACATTGACATTGACATTGACATTGACATTGACATTGACATTGACATTGACATTGACATTCACATCGACATTGACATTGACATTGACATTGACATTGACATTGACATTGACATTGACATGACATTGACATTGACTCTCGCATTCACGTTGACATTGACATTGACATTGACATTGACATTGACATTGACATTGACATTGACATTGACATTGACATTGACATTGACATTGACATTGACATTGACATTGACATTGACATTGACATTGACATTGACATTGACATTGACATTGACATTGACATTGACATTCAGATTGACATAGACATTGACATTGACATTGACATTGACATTCAGATTGACATTGACATTGACATTGACATTGACATTGACATTGACATTCACATCGACATTGACATTGACATTGACATTGACATTGACATTGACATTGACATTGACATTGACATTGACATTGACATTGACATTGACATTGACATTGACATTGACATTGACATTGACATTGACATTGACATTGACATTGACATTGACATTGACATTGACATTGACTCTCGCATTCACGTTGACATTGACATTGACATTGACATTGACATTGACATTGACATTGACATTGACATTGACATTGACATTGACATTGACATTGACATTGACATTGACATTGACATTGACATTGACATTGACATTGACATTGACATTGACATTGACATTGACATTGACATTCAGATTGACATTGACATTGACATTCAGATTGACATTGACATTGACATTGACATTGACATTGACATTGACATTGACATTGACATTGACATTCACATCGACATTGACATTGACATTGACATTGACATTGACATTGACATTGACATTGACATTGACATTGACATTGACATTGACATTGACATTGACATTGACATTGACATTGACTCTCGCATTCACGTTGACGTTGACATTGACATTGACATTGACATTCACATGGACATTCACATCGACATTTACATCGACATCGACATTGACATTGACATTGACATTGACATTGACATTAACATTGACAAGGACATTGACAATGACAATTACGTTCACACTCACATTCACGTTGACATTGACATTGACATTGACATTGACAATGACATTGACATTGACATTGACATTGACATTGACATTGACATTGACATTGACATTGACATTGACATTGACACTGACACTGAAATTGACACTGACACTGACACTGACACTGACACTGACACTGACACTGACACTGACACTGACATTGACACTGACACTGACATACTCATTGACATTGACATTGACATTGACATTGACGTTGACATTCACGTTGACATTCACGTTGACATCGACATTGACATTGACATTGACATTGACATTGACATTGACATTGACATTGACATTGACATTGACATTGACATTCTCAATGACATTGACATTGACATTGACATTGACATTGACATTGACATTGACATTGACATTGACATTCACATCGACATTGACATTGACATTGACATTGACATTGACATTGACATTGACATTGACATTGACATTGACATTGACATTCACATCGACATTGACATTGACATTGACATTGACATTGACATTGACATTGACATTGACATTGACATTGACTCTCGCATTCACGTTGACATTGACATTGACATTGACATTGACATTGACATTGACATTGACATTGACATTGACATTGACATTGACATTGACATTGACATTGACATTGACATTGACATTGACATTGACATTGACATTGACATTGACATTGACATTGACATTGACATTGACATTGACATTGACATTGACATTGACATTCAGATTGACATAGACATTGACATTGACATTGACATTGACATTCAGATTGACATTGACATTGACATTGACATTGACATTGACATTGACATTGACATTGACATTGACATTGACATTGACATTGACATTGACATTGACATTGACTCTCGCATTCACGTTGACATTGACATTGACATTGACATTGACATTGACATTGACATTGACATTGACATTGACATTGACATTGACATTGACATTGACATTGACATTGACATTGACATTGACATTGACATTGACATTGACATTGACATTGACATTGACATTGACATTGACATTGACATTGACATTGACATTGACATTGACATTCAGATTGACATTGACATTGACATTCAGATTGACATTGACATTGACATTGACATTGACATTGACATTGACATTGACATTGACATTCACATCGACATTGACATTGACATTGACATTGACATTGACATTGACATTGACATTGACATTGACATTGACATTGACATTGACATTGACATTCTCAATGACATTGACATTGACATTGACATTGACATTGACATTGACATTGAGATTGACATTGACATTGACATTCACATCGACATTGACATTGACATTGACATTGACATTGACATTGACATTGACATTGACATTGACATTGACATTGACATTGACATTGACATTGACATTGACATTGACATTGACAATTACGTTCACACTCACATTCACGTTGACATTGACATTGACATTGACATTGACATTGACAATGACATTGACACTAACATTGACACTGACACTGACACTGACATTCACATTCACATTGACATTCACATGGACATTCACATCGACATTTACATCGACATCGACATTGACATTGACATTGACATTGACATTGACATTAACATTGACAAGGACATTGACAATGACAATTACGTTCACACTCACATTCACGTTGACATTGACATTGACATTGACATTGACAATGACATTGACATTGACATTGACATTGACATTGACATTGACATTGACATTGACATTGACATTGACATTGACACTGACACTGAAATTGACACTGACACTGACACTGACACTGACACTGACACTGACACTGACACTGACACTGACACTGACACTGACACTGACACTGACATTGACACTGACACTGACATACTCATTGACATTGACATTGACATTGACATTGACGTTGACATTCACGTTGACATTCACGTTGACATCGACATTGACATTGACATTGACATTGACATTGACATTGACATTGACATTGACATTGACATTGACATTCTCAATGACATTGACATTGACATTGACATTGACATTGACATTGACATTGACATTGACATTGTAATTGAAATTGACATTGAAATTGAAATTGAAATTGAAATTGACATTGACATTGACATTGACATTGACATTGACATTGACAATTACGTTCACACTCACATTCACGTTGACATTGACATTGACATTGACATTGACATTGACATTGACATTGACAATGACATTGACACTAACATTGACACTGACACTGACACTGACACTGACACTGACACTGACATTCACATTCACATTGACATTCACATGGACATTCACATCGACATTTACATCGACATCGACATTGACATTGACATTGACATTGACATTGACATTGACATTGACATTGACAATTACGTTCACACTCACATTCACGTTGACATTGACATTGACATTGACATTGACATTGACATTGACAATGACATTGACATTGACATTGTCATTCACATTCACATTCACATTCACATTCACATTCACATTCACATTCACATTCACATTCACATTCACATTGACATTGACATTGACATTGACATTGACATTGACATTGACATTGACATTGACATTGACATTGACATTGACATTGACATTGACATTGACATTGACATTGACATTGACATTGACATTGACATTGACATTGACATTGACATTGAAATTGACATTCACATTCACATTGACACTGACATTGACACTGACACTGACACTGACACTGACACTGACACTGACACTGACACAAACATTCACACTGACATTGACATTGACAGTGACATTGACATTGACATTGACATTGCCATGAACATTGACATTGACGTTGACGTTGACGTTGACGTTGACGTTGACGTTGACGTTGACGTTGACGTTGACGTTGACGTTGACGTTGACGTTGACGTTGACGTTGACGTTGACGTTGACGCTGACGTTGACGTTGACGTTGACGTTGACGTTGACGTTGACGTTGACGTTGACGTTAACGTTGACGTTGACATTGACATTGACATTGACATTGACATTGTCATTGACATTGACATTGACATTGACATTGACATTGACATTGACATTGACATTGACATTGTCATTGACATTGTCATTGACATTGACATTGACATTGACATTGACATCGACATTCACATTCACATTCACATGGACATTCACATCGACATTTACATCGACATCGACATTGACATTGACATTGACATTGACATTGACATTCACCTTGACATTGACATTGACATTGACATTGACATTGACATTGACAATGACATTGACATTGACATTGACATTGACATTGACATTGACAATGACATTGACATTGACATTGACATTGACATTGACATTGACATTGACATTGACATTGACAATGACATTGACATTGTCATTCACATTCACATTCACATTCACATTCACATTCACATTCACATTCACATTCACATTCACATTCACATTCACATTCACATTCACATTCACATTCACATTCATATTCACATTCACATTCACATTCACATTCACATTGACATTCACATTGACATTGACATTGACATTGACAATTACGTTCACACTCACATTCACGTTGACATTGACATTGACATTGACATTGACATTGACAATGACATTGACACTAACATTGACACTGACACTGACACTGACACTGACACTGACATTCACATTCACATTGACATTCACATGGACATTCACATCGACATTTACATCGACATCGACATTGACATTGACATTGACATTGACATTGACAATTACGTTCACACTCACATTCACGTTGACATTGACATTGACATTGACATTGACATTGACAATGACATTGACATTGACATTGTCATTCACATTCACATTCACATTCACATTCACATTCACATTCACATTCACATTCACATTCACATTCACATTCACATTCACATTCACATTCACATTGACATTGACATTGACATTGACATTGACATTGACATTGACATTGACATTGACATTCACATTCACATTCACATTCACATTCACATTCACATTGACATTGACATTGACATTGACATTGACATTGACATTGACATTGACATTGACATTGACATTGACATTGACATTGACATTGACATTGACATTGACATTGACATTGACATTGAAATTGACATTCACATTCACATTGACACTGACATTGACACTGACACTGACACTGACACTGACACTGACACTGACACTGACACTGACACTGACATTCACACTGACATTGACATTGACAGTGACATTGACATTGACATTGACATTGCCATGAACATTGACATTGACATTGACGTTGACGTTGACGTTGACGTTGACGTTGACGTTGACGTTGACGTTGACGTTGACGTTGACGTTGACGTTGACGTTGACGTTGACGTTGACGTTGACGTTGACGTTGACGTTGACGTTGACGTTGACGTTGACGTTGACGTTGACGTTGACGTTGACGTTGACATTGTCATTGACATTGACATTGACATTGACATTGACATTGACATTGACATTGACATTGACATTGTCATTGACATTGTCATTGACATTCACGTTGACATTGACATTCACGTTGACATTGACATTGACATTGACATTGACATTGACATTGACATTGACATTGACATTGACATTGACATTGACAATGACATTGACATTGACATTGACATTGTCATTCACATTCACATTCACATTCACATTCACATTCACATTCACATTCACATTCACATTCACATTCACATTCACATTCACATTCACATTGACATTGACATTGACATTGACATTGACATTGACATTCACATTCACATTGACATTGACATTGACATTGACATTGACATTGACATTGACATTGACATTGACATTGACATTGACATTGACATTGACATTGACATTGACATTGACATTGAAATTGACATTCACATTCACATTGACACTGACATTGACACTGACACTGACACTGACACTGACACTGACATTCACACTGACATTGACATTGACAGTGACATTGACATTGACATTGCCATGAACATTGACATTGACATTGACAGTGACATTGACATTGACATTGACGTTGACGTTGACGTTGACGTTGACGTTGACGTTGACATTGACATTGACATTGACATTGACATTGACATTGACATTGACATTGACATTGACATTGACAATCGCATTGACATTGACATTGACATTGAAATTGACATTCACATTGACACTGACATTGACACTGACACTGACACTGACACTGACACTGACACTGACACTGACATTCACACTGACATTGACATTGACATTGACATTGACAGTGACATTGACATTGACATTGACATTGACATTGACATTGACATTGACATTGACTCTCGCATTCACGTTGACATTGAGATTGACATTGACATTGACATTCAGATTGACATTGACATTGACATTGACATTGACATTGACATTGACATTGACATTGACATTGACATTGACATTGACATTCACATCGACATTGACATTGACATTGACATTGACATTGACATTGACATTGACATTGACATTGACATTGACATTGACATTCACATCGACATTGACATTGACATTGACATTGACATTGACATTGACATTGACATTGACATTGACATTGACATTGACATTGACATTGACATTGACATTGACTCTCGCATTCACGTTGACATTGACATTGACATTGACATTGACATTGACATTGACATTGACATTGACATTGACATTGACATTGACATTGACATTGACATTGACATTGACATTGACATTGACATTGACATTGACATTGACATTGACATTGACATTGACATTGACATTGACATTGACATTCAGATTGACATAGACATTGACATTGACATTGACATTGACATTCAGATTGACATTGACATTGACATTGACATTGACATTGACATTGACATTCACATCGACATTGACATTGACATTGACATTGACATTGACATTGACATTGACATTGACATTGACATTGACATTGACATTGACATTGACATTGACATTGACATTGACATTGACATTGACATTGACATTGACATTGACATTGACTCTCGCATTCACGTTGACATTGACATTGACATTGACATTGACATTGACATTGACATTGACATTGACATTGACATTGACATTGACATTGACATTGACATTGACATTGACATTGACATTGACATTGACATTGACATTCAGATTGACATTGACATTGACATTCAGATTGACATTGACATTGACATTGACATTGACATTGACATTGACATTGACATTGACATTCACATCGACATTGACATTGACATTGACATTGACATTGACATTGACTCTCGCATTCACGTTGACGTTGACTCTCGCATTCACGTTGACGTTGACATTGACATTGACATTGACATTGACATTGACATTGACATTGACATTGACATTGACATTGACATTGACATTGACATTGACATTGACATTCTCAATGACATTGACATTGACATTGACATTGACATTGACATTGACATTGAGATTGACATTGACATTGACATTCACATCGACATTGACATTGACATTGACATTGACATTGACATTGACATTGACATTGACATTGACATTGACATTGACATTGCCATGAACATTGACATTGACGTTGACGTTGACGTTGACGTTGACGTTGACGTTGACGTTGACGTTGACGTTGACGTTGACGTTGACGTTGACGTTGACGTTGACGTTGACGTTGACGTTGACGTTGACGTTGACGTTGACGTTGACGTTGACGTTGACGTTGACGTTGACGTTGACGTTGACGTTGACGTTGACGTTGACGTTGACGTTGACGTTGACGTTGACGTTGACGTTGACGTTGACGTTGACGTTGACGTTGACGTTGACGTTGACGTTGACGTTGACGTTGACGTTGACGTTGACGTTGACGTTGACGTTGACGTTGACCTTGACATTGTCATTGACATTGACATTGACATTGACATTGACATTGACATTGACATTGACATTGACATTGACATTGTCATTGACATTGTCATTGACATTCACGTTGACATTGACATTCACGTTGACATTGACATTGACATTGACATTGACATTGACATTGACATTGACATTGACATTGACATTGACAATGACATTGACATTGACATTGACATTGACATTGACATTGACATTGACATTGACATTGACAATGACATTGACATTGACATTGACATTGTCATTCACATTCACATTCACATTCACATTCACATTCACATTCACATTCACATTCACATTCACATTCATATTCACATTCACATTCACATTCACATTCACATTGACATTCACATTGACATTGACATTGACATTGACATTGACATTGACATTGACATTGACATTGACATTGACATTGACATTGACATTGACATTGACATTGAAATTGACATTCACATTCACATTGACACTGACATTGACACTGACACTGACACTGACACTGACACTGACATTCACACTGACATTGACATTGACAGTGACATTGACATTGACATTGCCATGAACATTGACATTGACATTGACATTGACATTGACATTGACATTGACGTTGACGTTGACGTTGACGTTGACGTTGACATTGACATTGACATTGACATTGACATTGACATTGTCATTGACATTGACATTGACATTGACAATCGCATTGACATTGACATTGACATTGAAATTGACATTCACATTGACACTGACATTGACACTGACACTGACACTGACACTGACACTGACACTGACACTGACATTCACACTGACATTGACATTGACATTGACATTGACAGTGACATTGACATTGACATTGACATTGACATTGACATTGACATTGACTCTCGCATTCACGTTGACATTGAGATTGACATTGACATTGACATTCAGATTGACATTGACATTGACATTGACATTGACATTGACATTGACATTGACATTGACATTGACATTGACATTGACATTGACATTCACATCGACATTGACATTGACATTGACATTGACATTGACATTGACATTGACATTGACATTGACATTGACATTGACATTCACATCGACATTGACATTGACATTGACATTGACATTGACATTGACATTGACATTGACATTGACATTGACATTGACATTGACATTGACATTGACATTGACATTGACATTGACATTGACATTGACATTGACATTGACATTGACATTGACATTGACATTGACATTGACATTCAGATTGACATAGACATTGACATTGACATTGACATTGACATTCAGATTGACATTGACATTGACATTGACATTGACATTGACATTGACATTCACATCGACATTGACATTGACATTGACATTGACATTGACATTGACATTGACATTGACATTGACATTGACATTGACATTGACATTGACATTGACATTGACATTGACATTGACATTGACATTGACATTGACATTGACATTGACATTGACATTGACATTGACTCTCGCATTCACGTTGACATTGACATTGACATTGACATTGACATTGACATTGACATTGACATTGACATTGACATTGACATTGACATTGACATTGACATTGACATTGACATTGACATTGACATTGACATTGACATTGACATTGACATTGACATTGACATTGACATTGACATTGACATTCAGATTGACATTGACATTGACATTCAGATTGACATTGACATTGACATTGACATTGACATTGACATTGACATTGACATTGACATTGACATTCACATCGACATTGACATTGACATTGACATTGACATTGACATTGACATTGACATTGACATTGACATTGACATTGACATTGACATTGACATTGACATTGACATTGACTCTCGCATTCACGTTGACGTTGACATTGACATTGACATTGACATTCACATGGACATTCACATCGACATTTACATCGACATCGACATTGACATTGACATTGACATTGACATTGACATTAACATTGACAAGGACATTGACAATGACAATTACGTTCACACTCACATTCACGTTGACATTGACATTGACATTGACATTGACAATGACATTGACATTGACATTGACATTGACATTGACATTGACATTGACATTGACATTGACATTGACATTGACACTGACACTGAAATTGACACTGACACTGACACTGACACTGACACTGACACTGACACTGACACTGACACTGACATTGACACTGACACTGACATACTCATTGACATTGACATTGACATTGACATTGACGTTGACATTCACGTTGACATTCACGTTGACATCGACATTGACATTGACATTGACATTGACATTGACATTGACATTGACATTGACATTGACATTGACATTCTCAATGACATTGACATTGACATTGACATTGACATTGACATTGACATTGACATTGACATTGACATTCACATCGACATTGACATTGACATTGACATTGACATTGACATTGACATTGACATTGACATTGACATTGACATTGACATTGACATTCACATCGACATTGACATTGACATTGACATTGACATTGACATTGACATTGACATTGACATTGACATTGACATTGACTCTCGCATTCACGTTGACATTGACATTGACATTGACATTGACATTGACATTGACATTGACATTGACATTGACATTGACATTGACATTGACATTGACATTGACATTGACATTGACATTGACATTGACATTGACATTGACATTGACATTGACATTGACATTGACATTGACATTGACATTGACATTGACATTGACATTCAGATTGACATAGACATTGACATTGACATTGACATTGACATTCAGATTGACATTGACATTGACATTGACATTGACATTGACATTGACATTGACATTGACATTGACATTGACATTGACATTGACATTGACATTGACATTGACATTGACATTGACATTGACTCTCGCATTCACGTTGACATTGACATTGACATTGACATTGACATTGACATTGACATTGACATTGACATTGACATTGACATTGACATTGACATTGACATTGACATTGACATTGACATTGACATTGACATTGACATTGACATTGACATTGACATTGACATTGACATTGACATTGACATTGACATTGACATTGACATTGACATTCAGATTGACATTGACATTGACATTCAGATTGACATTGACATTGACATTGACATTGACATTGACATTGACATTGACATTGACATTCACATCGACATTGACATTGACATTGACATTGACATTGACATTGACATTGACATTGACATTGACATTGACATTGACATTGACATTGACATTCTCAATGACATTGACATTGACATTGACATTGACATTGACATTGACATTGAGATTGACATTGACATTGACATTCACATCGACATTGACATTGACATTGACATTGACATTGACATTGACATTGACATTGACATTGACATTGACATTGACATTGACATTGACATTGACATTGACATTGACAATTACGTTCACACTCACATTCACGTTGACATTGACATTGACATTGACATTGACATTGACAATGACATTGACACTAACATTGACACTGACACTGACACTGACATTCACATTCACATTGACATTCACATGGACATTCACATCGACATTTACATCGACATCGACATTGACATTGACATTGACATTGACATTGACATTAACATTGACAAGGACATTGACAATGACAATTACGTTCACACTCACATTCACGTTGACATTGACATTGACATTGACATTGACAATGACATTGACATTGACATTGACATTGACATTGACATTGACATTGACATTGACATTGACATTGACATTGACACTGACACTGAAATTGACACTGACACTGACACTGACACTGACACTGACACTGACACTGACACTGACACTGACACTGACACTGACACTGACACTGACACTGACATTGACACTGACACTGACATACTCATTGACATTGACATTGACATTGACATTGACGTTGACATTCACGTTGACATTCACGTTGACATCGACATTGACATTGACATTGACATTGACATTGACATTGACATTGACATTGACATTGACATTGACATTCTCAATGACATTGACATTGACATTGACATTGACATTGACATTGACATTGACATTGACATTGTAATTGAAATTGACATTGAAATTGAAATTGAAATTGAAATTGACATTGACATTGACATTGACATTGACATTGACATTGACAATTACGTTCACACTCACATTCACGTTGACATTGACATTGACATTGACATTGACATTGACATTGACATTGACAATGACATTGACACTAACATTGACACTGACACTGACACTGACACTGACACTGACACTGACATTCACATTCACATTGACATTCACATGGACATTCACATCGACATTTACATCGACATCGACATTGACATTGACATTGACATTGACATTGACATTGACATTGACATTGACAATTACGTTCACACTCACATTCACGTTGACATTGACATTGACATTGACATTGACATTGACATTGACAATGACATTGACATTGACATTGTCATTCACATTCACATTCACATTCACATTCACATTCACATTCACATTCACATTCACATTCACATTCACATTGACATTGACATTGACATTGACATTGACATTGACATTGACATTGACATTGACATTGACATTGACATTGACATTGACATTGACATTGACATTGACATTGACATTGACATTGACATTGACATTGACATTGAAATTGACATTCACATTCACATTGACACTGACATTGACACTGACACTGACACTGACACTGACACTGACACTGACACTGACACAAACATTCACACTGACATTGACATTGACAGTGACATTGACATTGACATTGACATTGCCATGAACATTGACATTGACGTTGACGTTGACGTTGACGTTGACGTTGACGTTGACGTTGACGTTGACGTTGACGTTGACGTTGACGTTGACGTTGACGTTGACGTTGACGTTGACGTTGACGCTGACGTTGACGTTGACGTTGACGTTGACGTTGACGTTGACGTTGACGTTGACGTTAACGTTGACGTTGACATTGACATTGACATTGACATTGACATTGTCATTGACATTGTCATTGACATTGACATTGACATTGACATTGACATTGACATTGACATTGTCATTGACATTGTCATTGACATTGACATTGACATTGACATTGACATCGACATTCACATTCACATTCACATGGACATTCACATCGACATTTACATCGACATCGACATTGACATTGACATTGACATTGACATTGACATTCACCTTGACATTGACATTGACATTGACATTGACATTGACATTGACAATGACATTGACATTGACATTGACATTGACATTGACATTGACAATGACATTGACGTTGACATTGACATTGACATTGACATTGACATTGACATTGACATTGACAATGACATTGACATTGTCATTCACATTCACATTCACATTCACATTCACATTCACATTCACATTCACATTCACATTCACATTCACATTCACATTCACATTCACATTCACATTCACATTCATATTCACATTCACATTCACATTCACATTCACATTGACATTCACATTCACATTCACATTGACATTGACATTGACATTGACATTGACATTGACATTGACATTGACATTGACATTGACATTGACATTGACATTGACATTGAAATTGACATTCACATTCACATTGACACTGACATTGACACTGACACTGACACTGACACTGACACTGACACTGACACTGACACTGACATTCACACTGACATTGACATTGACAGTGACATTGACATTGACATTGACATTGCCATGAACATTGACATTGACATTGACATTGACATTGACATTGACATTGACATTCAGATTGACATAGACATTGACATTGACATTGACATTGACATTCAGATTGACATTGACATTGACATTGACATTGACATTGACATTCACATCGACATTGACATTGACATTGACATTGACATTGACATTGACATTGACATTGACATTGACATTGACATTGACATTGACATTGACATTGACATTGACTCTCGCATTCACGTTGACATTGACATTGACATTGACATTGACATTGACATTGACATTGACATTGACATTGACATTGACATTGACATTGACATTGACATTGACATTGACATTGACATTGACATTGACATTGACATTGACATTGACATTGACATTGACATTGACATTGACATTGACATTGACATTGACATTGACATTGACATTGACATTGACATTGACATTCAGATTGACATTGACATTGACATTCAGATTGACATTGACATTGACATTGACATTGACATTGACATTGACATTGACATTGACATTGACATTCACATCGACATTGACATTGACATTGACATTGACATTGACATTGACATTGACATTGACATTGACATTGACATTGACATTGACATTGACTCTCGCATTCACGTTGACGTTGACATTGACATTGACATTGACATTCACATGGACATTCACATCGACATTTACATCGACATCGACATTGACATTGACATTGACATTGACATTGACATTAACATTGACAAGGACATTGACAATGACAATTACGTTCACACTCACATTCACGTTGACATTGACATTGACATTGACATTGACAATGACATTGACATTGACATTGACATTGACATTGACATTGACATTGACATTGACATTGACATTGACATTGACACTGACACTGAAATTGACACTGACACTGACACTGACACTGACACTGACACTGACACTGACACTGACATTGACACTGACACTGACATACTCATTGACATTGACATTGACATTGACATTGACGTTGACATTCACGTTGACATTCACGTTGACATCGACATTGACATTGACATTGACATTGACATTGACATTGACATTGACATTGACATTGACATTGACATTCTCAATGACATTGACATTGACATTGACATTGACATTGACATTGACATTGACATTGACATTGACATTGACATTCACATCGACATTGACATTGACATTGACATTGACATTGACATTGACATTGACATTGACATTGACATTGACATTGACATTGACATTCACATCGACATTGACATTGACATTGACATTGACATTGACATTGACATTGACATTGACATTGACATTGACATTGACATTGACTCTCGCATTCACGTTGACATTGACATTGACATTGACATTGACATTGACATTGACATTGACATTGACATTGACATTGACATTGACATTGACATTGACATTGACATTGACATTGACATTGACATTGACATTGACATTGACATTGACATTGACATTGACATTGACATTGACATTGACATTGACATTGACATTGACATTGACATTGACATTGACATTGACATTGACATTGACATTCAGATTGACATAGACATTGACATTGACATTGACATTGACATTCAGATTGACATTGACATTGACATTGACATTGACATTGACATTGACATTGACATTGACATTGACATTGACATTGACATTGACATTGACATTGACATTGACTCTCGCATTCACGTTGACATTGACATTGACATTGACATTGACATTGACATTGACATTGACATTGACATTGACATTGACATTGACATTGACATTGACATTGACATTGACATTGACATTGACATTGACATTGACATTGACATTGACATTGATATTGACATTGACATTGACATTGACATTGACATTGACATTCAGATTGACATTGACATTGACATTCAGATTGACATTGACATTGACATTGACATTGACATTGACATTGACATTGACATTCACATCGACATTGACATTGACATTGACATTGACATTGACATTGACATTGACATTGACATTGACATTGACATTGACATTGACATTGACATTCTCAATGACATTGACATTGACATTGACATTGACATTGACATTGACATTGAGATTGACATTGACATTGGCATTCACATCGACATTGACATTGACATTGACATTGACATTGACATTGACATTGACATTGACATTGACATTGACATTGACATTGACATTGACATTGACATTGACATTGACATTGACAATTACGTTCACACTCACATTCACGTTGACATTGACATTGACATTGACATTGACATTGACAATGACATTGACACTAACATTGACACTGACACTGACACTGACATTCACATTCACATTGACATTCACATGGACATTCACATCGACATTTACATCGACATCGACATTGACATTGACATTGACATTGACATTGACATTAACATTGACAAGGACATTGACAATGACAATTACGTTCACACTCACATTCACGTTGACATTGACATTGACATTGACATTGACAATGACATTGACATTGACATTGACATTGACATTGACATTGACATTGACATTGACATTGACATTGACATTGACATTGACACTGACACTGAAATTGACACTGACACTGACACTGACACTGACACTGACACTGACACTGACACTGACACTGACACTGACACTGACACTGACATTGACACTGACACTGACATACTCATTGACATTGACATTGACATTGACATTGACGTTGACATTCACGTTGACATTCACGTTGACATCGACATTGACATTGACATTGACATTGACATTGACATTGACATTGACATTGACATTGACATTGACATTCTCAATGACATTGACATTGACATTGACATTGACATTGACATTGACATTGACATTGACATTGTAATTGAAATTGACATTGAAATTGAAATTGAAATTGAAATTGACATTGACATTGACATTGACATTGACATTGACATTGACAATTACGTTCACACTCACATTCACGTTGACATTGACATTGACATTGACATTGACATTGACATTGACAATGACATTGACATTGACATTGTCATTCACATTCACATTCACATTCACATTCACATTCACATTCACATTCACATTCACATTCACATTCACATTCACATTGACATTGACATTGACATTGACATTGACATTGACATTGACATTCAGATTGACATAGACATTGACATTGACATTGACATTGACATTCAGATTGACATTGACATTGACATTGACATTGACATTGACATTGACATTGACATTCACATCGACATTGACATTGACATTGACATTGACATTGACATTGACATTGACATTGACATTGACATTGACATTGACATTGACATTGACATTGACATTGACATTGACATTGACATTGACATTGACATTGACATTGACATTGACATTGACATTGACATTCACATCGACATTGACATTGACATTGACATTGACATTGACATTGACATTGACATTGACATTGACATTGACATTGACATTGACATTGACATTGACATTGACATTGACATTGACATTGACATTGACATTGACATTGACATTGACATTGACATTGACATTGACATTCAGATTGACATTGACATTGACATTCAGATTGACATTGACATTGACATTGACATTGACATTGACATTGACATTGACATTGACATTGACATTCACATCGACATTGACATTGACATTGACATTGACATTGACATTGACATTGACATTGACATTGACATTGACATTGACATTGACATTGACATTGACATTGACATTGACTCTCGCATTCACGTTGACGTTGACATTGACATTGACATTGACATTCACATGGACATTCACATCGACATTTACATCGACATCGACATTGACATTGACATTGACATTGACATTGACATTAACATTGACAAGGACATTGACAATGACAATTACGTTCACACTCACATTCACGTTGACATTGACATTGACATTGACATTGACAATGACATTGACATTGACATTGACATTGACATTGACATTGACATTGACATTGACATTGACATTGACATTGACACTGACACTGAAATTGACACTGACACTGACACTGACACTGACACTGACACTGACACTGACACTGACACTGACATTGACACTGACACTGACATACTCATTGACATTGACATTGACATTGACATTGACGTTGACATTCACGTTGACATTCACGTTGACATCGACATTGACATTGACATTGACATTGACATTGACATTGACATTGACATTGACATTGACATTCTCAATGACATTGACATTGACATTGACATTGACATTGACATTGACATTGACATTGACATTGACATTCACATCGACATTGACATTGACATTGACATTGACATTGACATTGACATTGACATTGACATTGACATTGACATTCACATCGACATTGACATTGACATTGACATTGACATTGACATTGACATTGACATTGACATTGACATTGACATTGACATTGACTCTCGCATTCACGTTGACATTGACATTGACATTGACATTGACATTGACATTGACATTGACATTGACATTGACATTGACATTGACATTGACATTGACATTGACATTGACATTGACATTGACATTGACATTGACATTGACATTGACATTGACATTGACATTGACATTGACATTGACATTGACATTCAGATTGACATAGACATTGACATTGACATTGACATTGACATTCAGATTGACATTGACATTGACATTGACATTGACATTGACATTGACATTGACATTGACATTGACATTGACATTGACATTGACATTGACATTGACATTGACATTGACATTGACTCTCGCATTCACGTTGACATTGACATTGACATTGACATTGACATTGACATTGACATTGACATTGACATTGACATTGACATTGACATTGACATTGACATTGACATTGACATTGACATTGACATTGACATTGACATTCAGATTGACATTGACATTGACATTCAGATTGACATTGACATTGACATTGACATTGACATTGACATTGACATTGACATTGACATTCACATTGACATTGACATTGACATTGACATTGACATTGACATTGACATTGACATTGACATTGACATTCTCAATGACATTGACATTGACATTGACATTGACATTGACATTGACATTGAGATTGACATTGACATTGACATTCACATCGACATTGACATTGACATTGACATTGACATTGACATTGACATTGACATTGACATTGACATTGACATTGACATTGACATTGACATTGACATTGACAATTACGTTCACACTCACATTCACGTTGACATTGACATTGACGTTGACATTGACATTGACATTGACAATGACATTGACACTAACATTGACACTGACACTGACACTGACATTCACATTCACATTGACATTCACATGGACATTCACATCGACATTTACATCGACATCGACATTGACATTGACATTGACATTGACATTGACATTAACATTGACAAGGACATTGACAATGACAATTACGTTCACACTCACATTCACGTTGACATTGACATTGACATTGACATTGACAATGACATTGACATTGACATTGACATTGACATTGACATTGACATTGACATTGACATTGACATTGACATTGACATTGACACTGACACTGAAATTGACACTGACACTGACACTGACACTGACACTGACACTGACACTGACACTGACACTGACACTGACATTGACACTGACACTGACATACTCATTGACATTGACATTGACATTGACATTGACGTTGACATTCACGTTGACATTCACGTTGACATCGACATTGACATTGACATTGACATTGACATTGACATTGACATTGACATTGACATTGACATTGACATTGACATTCTCAATGACATTGACATTGACATTGACATTGACATTGACATTGACATTGACATTGACATTGTAATTGAAATTGACATTGAAATTGAAATGAAATTGAAATTGACATTGACATTGACATTGACATTGACATTGACATTGACAATTACGTTCACACTCACATTCACGTTGACATTGACATTGACATTGACATTGACATTGACATTGACATTGACAATGACATTGACACTAACATTGACACTGACACTGACACTGACACTGACACTGACACTGACATTCACATTCACATTGACATTCACATGGACATTCACATCGACATTTACATCGACATCGACATTGACATTGACATTGACATTGACATTGACATTGACATTGACATTGACAATTACGTTCACACTCACATTCACGTTGACATTGACATTGACATTGACATTGACATTGACATTGACAATGACATTGACATTGACATTGTCATTCACATTCACATTCACATTCACATTCACATTCACATTCACATTCACATTCACATTCACATTCACATTGACATTGACATTGACATTGACATTGACATTGACAATGACATTGACATTGACATTGACATTGACATTGACATTGACATTGACATTGACATTGACATTGACATTGACATTGACATTGACATTGACATTGAAATTGACATTCACATTCACATTGACACTGACATTGACACTGACACTGACACTGACACTGACACTGACACTGACACTGACACTGACATTCACACTGACATTGACATTGACAGTGACATTGACATTGACATTGACATTGCCATGAACATTGACATTGACGTTGACGTTGACGTTGACGTTGACGTTGACGTTGACGTTGACGTTGACGTTGACGTTGACGTTGACGTTGACGTTGACGTTGACGTTGACGTTGACGTTGACGCTGACGTTGACGTTGACGTTGACGTTGACGTTGACGTTGACGTTGACGTTGACGTTGACGTTAACGTTGACGTTGACATTGACATTGACATTGACATTGTCATTGACATTGTCATTGACATTGACATTGACATTGACATTGACATTGACATTGACATTGTCATTGACATTGTCATTGACATTGACATTGACATTGACATTGACATCGACATTCACATTCACATTCACATGGACATTCACATCGACATTTACATCGACATCGACATTGACATTGACATTGACATTGACATTGACATTCACCTTGACATTGACATTGACATTGACATTGACATTGACAATGACATTGACATTGACATTGACATTGACATTGACATTGACAATGACATTGACATTGACATTGACATTGACATTGACATTGACATTGACATTGACATTGACAATGACATTGACATTGTCATTCACATTCACATTCACATTCACATTCACATTCACATTCACATTCACATTCACATTCACATTCACATTCACATTCACATTCACATTCACATTCATATTCACATTCACATTCACATTCACATTCACATTGACATTCACATTGACATTGACATTGACATTGACATTGACATTGACATTGACATTGACATTGACATTGACATTGACATTGACATTGACATTGACATTGACATTGAAATTGACATTCACATTCACATTGACACTGACATTGACATTGACAGTGACATTGACATTGACATTGACATTGCCATGAACATTGACATTGACGTTGACGTTGACGTTGACGTTGACGTTGACGTTGACGTTGACGTTGACGTTGACGTTGACGTTGACGTTGACGTTGACGTTGACGTTGACGTTGACGTTGACGTTGACGTTGACGTTGACGTTGACGTTGACGTTGACGTTGACGTTGACGTTGACGTTGACGTTGACGTTGACGTTGACGTTGACGTTGACGTTGACGTTGACGTTGACGTTGACGTTGACGTTGACGTTGACGTTGACATTGACATTGTCATTGACATTGTCATTGACATTGACATTGACATTGACATTGACATTGACATTGACATTGTCATTGACATTGTCATTGACATTGACATTGACATTGACATTCACGTTGACATTGACATTGACATTGACATTGACATTGACAATGACATTGACATTGACATTGACATTGACATTGACATTGACAATGACATTGACATTGACATTGACATTGACATTGACATTGACATTGACATTGACATTGACATTGACATTGACATTGACATTGACATTGACATTGACATTGACATTGTCATTCACATTCACATTCACATTCACATTCACATTCACATTCACATTCACATTCACATTCACATTCACATTCATATTCACATTCACATTCACATTCACATTCACATTGACATTCACATTGACATTGACATTGACATTGACATTGACATTGACATTGACATTGACATTGACATTGACATTGACATTGACATTGACATTGACATTGACATTGACATTGAAATTGACATTCACATTCACATTGACACTGACATTGACACTGACACTGACACTGACACTGACACTGACATTCACACTGACATTGACATTGACAGTGACATTGACATTGACATTGCCATGAACATTGACATTGACATTGACATTGACATTGACATTGACATTGACGTTGACGTTGACGTTGACGTTGACGTTGACATTGACATTGACATTGACATTGACATTGACATTGACATTGACATTGACATTGACAATCGCATTGACATTGACATTGACATTGAAATTGACATTCACATTGACACTGACATTGACACTGACACTGACACTGACACTGACACTGACACTGACACTGACATTCACACTGACATTGACATTGACATTGACAGTGACATTGACATTGACATTGACATTGACATTGACATTGACATTGACATTGACATTGACATTGACATTGACTCTCGCATTCACGTTGACATTGAGATTGACATTGACATTGACATTGACATTGACATTGACATTGACTCTCGCATTCACGTTGACATTGAGATTGACATTGACATTGACATTGACATTGACATTGACATTCACATCGACATTGACATTGACATTGACATTGACATTGACATTGACATTGACATTGACATTGACATTGACATTGACATTGACATTGACATTGACATTGACATTGACATTCACATCGACATTGACATTGACATTGACATTGACATTGACATTGACATTGACATTGACATTGACATTGACATTGACATTGACATTGACATTGACATTGACTCTCGCATTCACGTTGACATTGACATTGACATTGACATTGACATTGACATTGACATTGACATTGACATTGACATTGACATTGACATTGACATTGACATTGACATTGACATTGACATTGACATTGACATTGACATTGACATTGACATTGTCATTGACATTGACATTGACATTGACATTGACATTGACATTGACATTGACATTGTCATTGACATTGTCATTGACATTGACATTGACATTGACATTGACATCGACATTGACATTCACATCGAGATTCACATCGACATTCAGATCGACATTCACATCGATATTGACATTGACATTGGCAACCCGCCCGGAGGGCCTAGCTACGAGGGCGTGCCGGAGGCACGCCGCGAGCAGCTAGTCTCTATCTCTATATATAATAAAATCGTGTCTGTCTGTATGTATGTATGTATGTATGTTTGTAACGGCATCACTTGAGAACGGCTCAACGTAGAAAGCTGGGGTTTGGGCTGTTAGACGCGGCGTTTCTTCGAGAAGGTTTAGGAAAAAACATAATTCAAAAAAGTACATTGGTTCAAAAGTTGTGACGTCATTAGTGAACACATGTCAACTTTTTCGCTCTCTATTGCGCACGTTTCTGCATATAACTTTTAAACGAATAGACTTTTTCGAATGCGGTTTGCTCTAAAACCTCCCAGAGAGACAGAGGGAGAGAAAGAGAGAGAGAGAGAGGGAGAGGGAGAGAGAGAGTGGGGGGAGAGGGGGCGAATGAGAGAGGGAGAGACGCAAAGAGGGACAATTCACCATCGCATTCACATTTACATTCACATTCACATTTACATTCAGATTCACATTTACATTGACACTGACACTGACAATCACATTGACATTGACATTGACATTGACATTGACATTGACATTGACATTGACATTGACATTCACATTGACATTCACATTGCTATTTACATTGACAGTCGCATTGACATTGACATTGTCATTGCTATTGACATTGACATTGACATTGACATTGACATTGACATTGACATTGACATTGACATTGACATTGACATTGACATTGACATTGACATTGACATTGACATTGACATTGACATTGACATTGACATTGACATTGACATTGACATTGACATTGACATTGACATTGACATTGACATTGACATTGACATTGACATTGACATTGACATTGACATTGACATTGACATTGACATTGACATTGACATTGACATTGACATTGACATTGACATTGACATTGACATTGACATTGACATTGACATTGACATTGACATTGACATTGACATTGACATTGACATTGACATTGACATTGACATTGACATTGACATTGACATTGACATTGACATTGACATTGACATTGACATTGACATTGACATTGACATTGACATTGACATTGACATTGACATTGACATTGACATTGACATTGACATTGACATTGACATTGACATTGCTATTTACATTGACAGTCGCATTGACATTGACATTGACATTGCTATTGACATTGACATTCACATTCACATTTACATTGACATTGACATTGACATTGACATTGACATTGACATTGACAGTGACATTGACATTGACATCCACATTCACATTTACATTCAGATTCACATTGACACTGACACTGACACTGACATTGACATTGACATTGACATTGACATTGACATTGACATTGACATTGACATTGACATTGACAATCGCTTTCACATTGACATTGACATCGACATCGACATCGACGTCGACATCGACATCGACATCGACATCGACATCGACATCGACATCGACATCGACATCGACATCGACATCGACATTCACATTCACATTCACATTCACATTCACATTCACATTCACATTCACATTCACATTCACATTCACATTCACATTCACATTCACATTCACATTCACATTGACATTCACATTGACATTCACATTGACATTCACATTGACATTCACATTGACATTCACATTGACATTCACATTGACATTCACATTGACATTCACATTGACATTCACATTGGCATTCACATTGACATTCACATTGACATTCACATTGACATTCACATTGACATTCACATTGACATTGACAATCGCATTGACATTGACATTGACATTGACATTGACATTGAAATTGACATTGACATTGACATTGACATTGACATTGACATTGACATTGACATTGACATTGACATTGACATTGACATTGACATTGACATTGACATTGACATTGACATTGACATTGACATTGACATTGACATTGACATTGACATTGACATTGACATTGACATTGACATTGACATTGACATTGACATTGACATTGACATTGACATTGACATTCAGATTGACATAGACATTGACATTGACATTGACATTCAGATTGACATTGACATTGACATTGACATTGACATTGACATTGACATTGACATTGACATTCACATCGACATTGACATTGACATTGACATTGACATTGACATTGACATTGACATTGACATTGACATTGACATTGACATTGACATTGACATTGACATTGACTCTCGCATTCACGTTGACGTTGACATTGACATTGACATTGACATTGACATTGACATTGACATTGACATTGACATTGACATTGACATTGACATTGACATTGACATTGACATTGACATTGACATTGACATTGACATTGACATTGACATTGACATTGACATTGTCATTGACATTGACATTGACATTGTCATTGACATTGACATTGACATTGACATTGACATTGACATTCACATCGAGATTCACATCGACATTCAGATCGACATTCACATCGATATTGACATTGACATTGGCAACCCGCCCGGAGGGCCTAGCTACGAGGGCGTGCCGGAGGCACGCCGCGAGCAGCTAGTCTCTATCTCTATCTCTATATATAATAAAATCGTGTCTGTCTGTATGTATGTATGTATGTATGTATGTTTGTAACGGCATCACTTGAGAACGGCTCAACGTGGAAAGCTGGGGTTTCGGCCGTTCAGACGCGGCGTTTCTTCGAGAAGGTTTAGGAAAAAACATAGTTCAAAAAAGTACATTGGTTCAAAAGTTGTGACGTCATTAGTGAACACATGTCAACTTTTTCGCTCTCTATTGCGCACGTTTCTGCATATAACTTTTAAACGAATAGACTTTTTCGAATGCGGTTTGCTCTAAAACCTCCCAGAGAGACAGAGGGAGAGAAATAGAGAGAGAGGGAGAGTGGGGGGGGGAGAGGGGGCGAATGAGTGAGGGAGAGACGCAAAGAGGGAGAATTCACCATCGCATTCACATTTACATTCACATTCACATTTACATTCAGATTCACATTTACATTGACACTGACACTGACAATCACATTGACATTGACATTGACATTGACATTGACATTGACATTGACATTGACATTGACATTGACATTGACATTGACATTGACAGTGACGTTGACATTGACATTGACATTGACATTGACATTGACATTGACATTGACAATGACATTGACATTGACATTAACATTGACATTGACATTGACATTGACATTGACATTGACATTGACATTGACATTGACTCTCGCATTCACGTTGACATTGAGATTGACATTGACATTGACATTCAGATTGACATTGACATTGACATTGACATTGACATTGACATTGACATTGACATTGACATTGACATTGACATTGACATTGACATTGACATTGACATTGACTCTCGCATTCACGTTGACATTGACATTGACATTAACATTGACATTGACATTGACATTGACATTGACATTGACATTGACATTGACATTGACATTGACATTGACATTGACTCTCGCATTCACGTTGACATTGAGATTGACATTGACATTGACATTCAGATTGACATTGACATTGACATTGACATTGACATTGACATTGACATTGACATTGACATTGACATTGACATTGACATTGACATTGACATTGACATTGACATTGACATTGACATTGACATTGACATTGACATTGACATTGACATTGACATTGACATTGAGATTGACATTGACATTGAGATTGACATTGACATTCAGATTGACATTGACATTGACATTGACATTGACATTGACATTGACATTGACATTGACATTGACATTGACTCTCGCATTCACGTTGACATTGAGATTGACATTGACATTGACATTCAGATTGACATTGACATTGACATTGACATTGACATTGACATTGACATTGACATTGACATTGACATTGACATTGACATTCAGATTGACATAGACATTGACATTGACATTGACATTGACATTGACATTGACATTGACATTGACATTGACATTGACATTGACTCTCGCATTCACGTTGACATTGAGATTGACATTGACATTGACATTCAGATTGACATTGACATTGACATTGACATTGACATTGACATTGACATTGACATTGACATTGACATTGACATTCAGATTGACATAGACATTGACATTGACATTGACATTGACATTCAGATTGACATTGACATTGACATTGACATTGACATTCAGATTGACATTGACATTGACATTGACATTGACATTGACATTGACATTGACATTCACATTGATATTCACATTGCTATTTACATTGACAGTCGCATTGACATTGACATTGTCATTGCTATTGACATTGACATTGACATTGACATTGACATTGACACTGACACTGACACTGACACTGACATTGACATTCACATTGACATTCACATTGACATTCACATGGACATTCACATGGACATTCACATCGACATCGACATCGACATCGACATTGACAATCGCATTCACATTGATATTGACATTGACATTGCCCTTGACACTGACACTGACACTGACAATGACACTTTCACTAATACTGACACTGACGGTGACAATGACACTTTCACTAACACTGTCACTGACAATGACACTGACACTGACACTGACACTGACATTCACATTCACATTGATATTGACATTGACATTGACATTGACATTGACATTGACTCTCGCATGCAAGTTGACATAGGGATTGACATTGACATTGACATTGACATTGACATTGACATTGACATTGACATTGACAGTGACATTGACATTGACATTGACAGTGACATTGACATTGACAATGACATTGACATTGACATTCACATGGACATTCACATGGACATTCACATCGACATCGACATCGACATTGACAATCGCATTCACATTGATATTGACATTGACATTGCCCTTGACACTGACAATGACACTTTCACTAATACTGACACTGACGGTGACAATGACACTTTCACTAACACTGTCACTGACAATGACACTGACACTGACACTGACATTCACATTCACATTGATATTGACATTGACATTGACATTGACATTGGCATTGACTCTCGCATGCAAGTTGACATAGGGATTGACATTGACATTGACATTGAAATTGACATTGACATTGACATTGACATTGACATTGACAGTGACATTGACATTCACATTGATATTGACATTGACATTGCCCTTGACACTGACACTGACACTGACAATGACACTTTCACTAATACTGACACTGACGGTGACAATGACACTTTCACTGACACTGACACTGACATTCACATTCACATTGATATTGACATTGACATTGACATTGACATTGACATTGACATTGACTCTCGCATGCAAGTTGACATAGGGATTGACATTGACATTGACATTGACATTGACATTGACATTGACATTGACAGTGACATTGACATTGACATTGACAGTGACATTGACATTGACAATGACATTGACATTGACATTCACATGGACATTCACATGGACATTCACATCGACATCGACATCGACATTGACAATCGCATTCACATTGATATTGACATTGACATTGCCCTTGACACTGACAATGACACTTTCACTAATACTGACACTGACGGTGACAATGACACTTTCACTAACACTGTCACTGACAATGACACTGACACTGACACTGACATTCACATTCACATTGATATTGACATTGACATTGACATTGACATTGACATTGACTCTCGCATGCAAGTTGACATAGGGATTGACATTGACATTGACATTGACATTGACATTGACATTGACATTGACATTGACATTGACATTGACATTGACATTGACATTGACATTGACAGTGACATTGACATTGACATTGACATTGACATTGACATTGACATTGACATTGACATTGACAGTGACAGTGACATTGACATTGACATTGACATTGACATTGACATTGACATTGACATTGACATTGACATTGACATTGACTCTCGCATTCACGTTGACATTGAGATTGACATTGACATTGACATTCAGATTGACATTGACATTGACATTGACATTGACATTGACATTGACATTGACATTGACATTGACATTGACATTGACATTGACATTGACTCTCGCATTCACGTTGACATTGAGATTGGCATTGACATTGACATTCAGATTGACATTGACATTGACATTGACATTGACATTGACATTGACATTGACATTGACATTGACATTGACATTGACATTGACATTGACATTGACATTGACATTCAGATTGACATAGACATTGACATTGACATTGACATTGACATTCAGATTGACATTGACACTGACATTGACATTGACATTGACATTGACATTGACATTGACATTCACATTCACATTCACGTTGCTATTTACATTGACAGTCGCATTGACATTGACATTGTCATTGCTATTGACATTGACATTGACATTGACATTGACATTGACACTGACACTGACACTGACACTGACATTGACATTCACATTGACATTCACATTGACATTCACATGGACATTCACATCGACATCGACATCGACATTGACAATCGCATTCACATTGATATTGACATTGACATTGCCCTTGACACTGACAATGACACTTTCACTAATACTGACACTGACGGTGACAATGACACTTTCACTAACATTGTCACTGACAATGACACTGACACTGACACTGACATTCACATTCACATTGATATTGACATTGACATTGACATTGACATTGACATTGACTCTCGCATGCAAGTTGACATAGGGATTGACATTGACATTGACATTGACATTGACATTGACATTGACATTGACATTGACAGTGACATTGACATTGACATTGACATTGACATTGACATTGACATTGACAATGACATTGACATTGACATTGACATTGACATTGACATTGACATTGACATTGACATTGACATTGACATTGACATTGACTCTCGCATTCACGTTGACATTGAGATTGACATTGACATTGACATTCAGATTGACATTGACATTGACATTGACATTGACATTGACATTGACATTGACATTGACATTCAGATTGACATTGACATTGACATTGACATTGACATTGACATTGACATTGACATTGACATTGACATTGACATTGACATTGACATTCACATCGACATTGACATTGACATTGACATTGACATTGACATTGACATTGACATTGACATTGACATTGACATTGACATTCACATCGACATTGACATTGACATTGACATTGACATTCAGATTGACATTGACATTGACATTGCTATTGACATTGACATTGACATTGACATTGACATTGACATTGACATTGACATTCACATTCACATTGATATTGACATTGACATTGACATTGACATTGACATTGACTCTCGCATGCAAGTTGACATAGGGATTGACATTGACATTGACATTGACATTGACATTGACATTGACAGTGACATTGACATTGACATTGACATTGACATTGACATTGACATTGACAGTGACATTGACATTGACATTGACATTGACATTGACATTGACATTGACATTGACATTGACATTCAGATTGACATAGACATTGACATTGACATTGACATTGACATTGACATTCAGATTGACATTGACATTGACATTGACATTGACATTGACATTGACAATGACATTGACATTGACATTGACATTGACATTGACATTGACATTGACATTGACATTGACATTGACATTGACATTGACATTGACTCTCGCATTCACGTTGACATTGAGATTGACATTGACATTCACATCGACATCGACATCGACATTGACAATCGCATTCACATTGATATTGACATTGACATTGCCCTTGACACTGACAATGACACTTTCACTAATACTGACACTGACGGTGACAATGACACTTTCACTAACACTGTCACTGACAATGACACTGACACTGACACTGACATTCACATTCACATTGATATTGACATTGACATTGACATTGACATTGACATTGACTCTCGCATGCAAGTTGACATAGGGATTGACATTGACATTGACATTGACATTGACATTGACATTGACAGTGACATTGACATTGACATTGACATTGACATTGACATTGACATTGACAGTGACATTGACATTGACATTGACATTGACATTGACATTGACATTGACATTGACATTGACATTCAGATTGACATAGACATTGACATTGACATTGACATTGACATTGACATTCAGATTGACATTGACATTGACATTGACATTGACATTGACATTGACAATGACATTGACATTGACATTGACATTGACATTGACATTGACATTGACATTGACATTGACATTGACATTGACATTGACTCTCGCATTCACGTTGACATTGAGATTGACATTGACATTGACATTCAGATTGACATTGACATTGACATTGACATTGACATTGACATTGACATTGACATTGACATTGACATTGACATTGACATTGACATTGACATTGACATTGACATTGACATTGACATTGACATTGACATTGACATTGACATTGACATTGACATTGACATTCAGATTGACATAGACATTGACATTGACATTGACATTCAGATTGACATTGACATTGACATTGACATTGACATTGACATTGACATTGACATTGACATTCACATCGACATTGACATTGACATTGACATTGACATTGACATTGACATTGACATTGACATTGACATTGACATTGACATTGACATTGACATTGACATTGACTCTCGCATTCACGTTGACGTTGACATTGACATTGACATTGACATTGACATTGACATTGACATTGACATTGACATTGACATTGACATTGACATTGACATTGACATTGACATTGACATTGACATTGACATTGACATTGACATTGACATTGACATTGACATTGTCATTGACATTGACATTGACATTGTCATTGACATTGACATTGACATTGACATTGACATTGACATTCACATCGAGATTCACATCGACATTCAGATCGACATTCACATCGATATTGACATTGACATTGGCAACCCGCCCGGAGGGCCTAGCTACGAGGGCGTGCCGGAGGCACGCCGCGAGCAGCTAGTCTCTATCTCTATCTCTATATATAATAAAATCGTGTCTGTCTGTATGTATGTATGTATGTATGTATGTTTGTAACGGCATCACTTGAGAACGGCTCAACGTGGAAAGCTGGGGTTTCGGCCGTTCAGACGCGGCGTTTCTTCGAGAAGGTTTAGGAAAAAACATAGTTCAAAAAAGTACATTGGTTCAAAAGTTGTGACGTCATTAGTGAACACATGTCAACTTTTTCGCTCTCTATTGCGCACGTTTCTGCATATAACTTTTAAACGAATAGACTTTTTCGAATGCGGTTTGCTCTAAAACCTCCCAGAGAGACAGAGGGAGAGAAATAGAGAGAGAGGGAGAGTGGGGGGGGGAGAGGGGGCGAATGAGTGAGGGAGAGACGCAAAGAGGGAGAATTCACCATCGCATTCACATTTACATTCACATTCACATTTACATTCAGATTCACATTTACATTGACACTGACACTGACAATCACATTGACATTGACATTGACATTGACATTGACATTGACATTGACATTGACATTGACATTGACATTGACATTGACAGTGACGTTGACATTGACATTGACATTGACATTGACATTGACATTGACATTGACAATGACATTGACATTGACATTAACATTGACATTGACATTGACATTGACATTGACATTGACATTGACATTGACATTGACTCTCGCATTCACGTTGACATTGAGATTGACATTGACATTGACATTCAGATTGACATTGACATTGACATTGACATTGACATTGACATTGACATTGACATTGACATTGACATTGACATTGACATTGACATTGACATTGACATTGACTCTCGCATTCACGTTGACATTGACATTGACATTAACATTGACATTGACATTGACATTGACATTGACATTGACATTGACATTGACATTGACATTGACATTGACATTGACATTGACTCTCGCATTCACGTTGACATTGAGATTGACATTGACATTGACATTCAGATTGACATTGACATTGACATTGACATTGACATTGACATTGACATTGACATTGACATTGACATTGACATTGACATTGACATTGACATTGACATTGACATTGACATTGACATTGACATTGACATTGACATTGACATTGACATTGACATTGACATTGAGATTGACATTGACATTGAGATTGACATTGACATTCAGATTGACATTGACATTGACATTGACATTGACATTGACATTGACATTGACATTGACATTGACATTGACTCTCGCATTCACGTTGACATTGAGATTGACATTGACATTGACATTCAGATTGACATTGACATTGACATTGACATTGACATTGACATTGACATTGACATTGACATTGACATTGACATTGACATTCAGATTGACATAGACATTGACATTGACATTGACATTGACATTGACATTGACATTGACATTGACATTGACATTGACATTGACTCTCGCATTCACGTTGACATTGAGATTGACATTGACATTGACATTCAGATTGACATTGACATTGACATTGACATTGACATTGACATTGACATTGACATTGACATTGACATTGACATTCAGATTGACATAGACATTGACATTGACATTGACATTGACATTCAGATTGACATTGACATTGACATTGACATTGACATTCAGATTGACATTGACATTGACATTGACATTGACATTGACATTGACATTGACATTCACATTGATATTCACATTGCTATTTACATTGACAGTCGCATTGACATTGACATTGTCATTGCTATTGACATTGACATTGACATTGACATTGACATTGACACTGACACTGACACTGACACTGACATTGACATTCACATTGACATTCACATTGACATTCACATGGACATTCACATGGACATTCACATCGACATCGACATCGACATCGACATTGACAATCGCATTCACATTGATATTGACATT
This sequence comes from Lasioglossum villosulum, assembly GCA_963971365.1. NCBI lineage: Eukaryota > Metazoa > Arthropoda > Insecta > Hymenoptera > Halictidae > Lasioglossum > Lasioglossum villosulum. The sequence goes on from OZ020505.1 coordinate 1,262,709, forward strand.
GACATTGCCCTTGACACTGACACTGACACTGACAATGACACTTTCACTAATACTGACACTGACGGTGACAATGACACTTTCACTAACACTGTCACTGACAATGACACTGACACTGACACTGACACTGACATTCACATTCACATTGATATTGACATTGACATTGACATTGACATTGACATTGACATTGACTCTCGCATGCAAGTTGACATAGGGATTGACATTGACATTGACATTGACATTGACATTGACATTGACATTGACATTGACAGTGACATTGACATTGACATTGACAGTGACATTGACATTGACAATGACATTGACATTGACATTCACATGGACATTCACATGGACATTCACATCGACATCGACATCGACATTGACAATCGCATTCACATTGATATTGACATTGACATTGCCCTTGACACTGACAATGACACTTTCACTAATACTGACACTGACGGTGACAATGACACTTTCACTAACACTGTCACTGACAATGACACTGACACTGACACTGACATTCACATTCACATTGATATTGACATTGACATTGACATTGACATTGGCATTGACTCTCGCATGCAAGTTGACATAGGGATTGACATTGACATTGACATTGAAATTGACATTGACATTGACATTGACATTGACATTGACAGTGACATTGACATTCACATTGATATTGACATTGACATTGCCCTTGACACTGACACTGACACTGACAATGACACTTTCACTAATACTGACACTGACGGTGACAATGACACTTTCACTGACACTGACACTGACATTCACATTCACATTGATATTGACATTGACATTGACATTGACATTGACATTGACATTGACTCTCGCATGCAAGTTGACATAGGGATTGACATTGACATTGACATTGACATTGACATTGACATTGACATTGACAGTGACATTGACATTGACATTGACAGTGACATTGACATTGACAATGACATTGACATTGACATTCACATGGACATTCACATGGACATTCACATCGACATCGACATCGACATTGACAATCGCATTCACATTGATATTGACATTGACATTGCCCTTGACACTGACAATGACACTTTCACTAATACTGACACTGACGGTGACAATGACACTTTCACTAACACTGTCACTGACAATGACACTGACACTGACACTGACATTCACATTCACATTGATATTGACATTGACATTGACATTGACATTGACATTGACTCTCGCATGCAAGTTGACATAGGGATTGACATTGACATTGACATTGACATTGACATTGACATTGACATTGACATTGACATTGACATTGACATTGACATTGACATTGACATTGACAGTGACATTGACATTGACATTGACATTGACATTGACATTGACATTGACATTGACATTGACAGTGACAGTGACATTGACATTGACATTGACATTGACATTGACATTGACATTGACATTGACATTGACATTGACATTGACTCTCGCATTCACGTTGACATTGAGATTGACATTGACATTGACATTCAGATTGACATTGACATTGACATTGACATTGACATTGACATTGACATTGACATTGACATTGACATTGACATTGACATTGACATTGACTCTCGCATTCACGTTGACATTGAGATTGGCATTGACATTGACATTCAGATTGACATTGACATTGACATTGACATTGACATTGACATTGACATTGACATTGACATTGACATTGACATTGACATTGACATTGACATTGACATTGACATTCAGATTGACATAGACATTGACATTGACATTGACATTGACATTCAGATTGACATTGACACTGACATTGACATTGACATTGACATTGACATTGACATTGACATTCACATTCACATTCACGTTGCTATTTACATTGACAGTCGCATTGACATTGACATTGTCATTGCTATTGACATTGACATTGACATTGACATTGACATTGACACTGACACTGACACTGACACTGACATTGACATTCACATTGACATTCACATTGACATTCACATGGACATTCACATCGACATCGACATCGACATTGACAATCGCATTCACATTGATATTGACATTGACATTGCCCTTGACACTGACAATGACACTTTCACTAATACTGACACTGACGGTGACAATGACACTTTCACTAACATTGTCACTGACAATGACACTGACACTGACACTGACATTCACATTCACATTGATATTGACATTGACATTGACATTGACATTGACATTGACTCTCGCATGCAAGTTGACATAGGGATTGACATTGACATTGACATTGACATTGACATTGACATTGACATTGACATTGACAGTGACATTGACATTGACATTGACATTGACATTGACATTGACATTGACAATGACATTGACATTGACATTGACATTGACATTGACATTGACATTGACATTGACATTGACATTGACATTGACATTGACTCTCGCATTCACGTTGACATTGAGATTGACATTGACATTGACATTCAGATTGACATTGACATTGACATTGACATTGACATTGACATTGACATTGACATTGACATTCAGATTGACATTGACATTGACATTGACATTGACATTGACATTGACATTGACATTGACATTGACATTGACATTGACATTGACATTCACATCGACATTGACATTGACATTGACATTGACATTGACATTGACATTGACATTGACATTGACATTGACATTGACATTCACATCGACATTGACATTGACATTGACATTGACATTCAGATTGACATTGACATTGACATTGCTATTGACATTGACATTGACATTGACATTGACATTGACATTGACATTGACATTCACATTCACATTGATATTGACATTGACATTGACATTGACATTGACATTGACTCTCGCATGCAAGTTGACATAGGGATTGACATTGACATTGACATTGACATTGACATTGACATTGACAGTGACATTGACATTGACATTGACATTGACATTGACATTGACATTGACAGTGACATTGACATTGACATTGACATTGACATTGACATTGACATTGACATTGACATTGACATTCAGATTGACATAGACATTGACATTGACATTGACATTGACATTGACATTCAGATTGACATTGACATTGACATTGACATTGACATTGACATTGACAATGACATTGACATTGACATTGACATTGACATTGACATTGACATTGACATTGACATTGACATTGACATTGACATTGACTCTCGCATTCACGTTGACATTGAGATTGACATTGACATTCACATCGACATCGACATCGACATTGACAATCGCATTCACATTGATATTGACATTGACATTGCCCTTGACACTGACAATGACACTTTCACTAATACTGACACTGACGGTGACAATGACACTTTCACTAACACTGTCACTGACAATGACACTGACACTGACACTGACATTCACATTCACATTGATATTGACATTGACATTGACATTGACATTGACATTGACTCTCGCATGCAAGTTGACATAGGGATTGACATTGACATTGACATTGACATTGACATTGACATTGACAGTGACATTGACATTGACATTGACATTGACATTGACATTGACATTGACAGTGACATTGACATTGACATTGACATTGACATTGACATTGACATTGACATTGACATTGACATTCAGATTGACATAGACATTGACATTGACATTGACATTGACATTGACATTCAGATTGACATTGACATTGACATTGACATTGACATTGACATTGACAATGACATTGACATTGACATTGACATTGACATTGACATTGACATTGACATTGACATTGACATTGACATTGACATTGACTCTCGCATTCACGTTGACATTGAGATTGACATTGACATTGACATTCAGATTGACATTGACATTGACATTGACATTGACATTGACATTGACATTGACATTGACATTGACATTGACATTGACATTGACATTGACATTGAGATTGACATTGACATTGACATTCAGATTGACATTGACATTGACATTGACATTGACATTGACATTGACATTGACATTGACATTGACATTGACATTGACATTGACATTGACATTGACATTGACATTGACATTGACATTGACTCTCGCATTCACGTTGACATTGAGATTGACATTGACATTGACATTGACATTGACATTGACATTGACATTGACATTCAGATTGACATAGACATTGACATTGACATTGACATTGACATTCAGATTGACATTGACATTGACATTGACATTGACATTCAGATTGACATTGACATTGACATTGACATTGACATTGACATTGACATTGACATTCACATTGATATTCACATTGCTATTTACATTGACAGTCGCATTGACATTGACATTGTCATTGCTATTGACATTGACATTGACATTGACATTGACATTGACACTGACACTGACACTGACACTGACATTGACATTCACATTGACATTCACATTGACATTCACATGGACATTCACATGGACATTCACATCGACATCGACATCGACATTGACAATCGCATTCACATTGATATTGACATTGACATTGCCCTTGACACTGACACTGACACTGACAATGACACTTTCACTAATACTGACACTGACGGTGACAATGACACTTTCACTAACACTGTCACTGACAATGACACTGACACTGACACTGACACTGACATTCACATTCACATTGATATTGACATTGACATTGACATTGACATTGACTCTCGCATGCAAGTTGACATAGGGATTGACATTGACATTGACATTGACATTGACATTGACATTGACAGTGACATTGACATTGACATTGACATTGACAATGACATTGACATTGACATTGACATTGACATTGACATTGACATTGACATTGACATTGACATTGACATTGACATTGACATTGACATTGACATTGACTCTCGCATTCACGTTGACATTGAGATTGACATTGACATTGACATTCAGATTGACATTGACATTGACATTGACATTGACATTCAGATTGACATTGACATTGACATTGACATTGACATTCAGATTGACATTGACATTGACATTGACATTGACATTCAGATTGACATTGACATTGACATTGACATTGACATTGACATTGACATTGACATTGACATTGACTCTCGCATGCAAGTTGACATAGGGATTGACATTGACATTGACATTGACATTGACATTGACATTGACATTGACAGTGACATTGACATTGACATTGACAGTGACATTGATATTGACAATGACATTGACATTGACATTCACATGGACATTCACATGGACATTCACATCGACATCGACATCGACATTGACAATCGCATTCACATTGATATTGACATTGACATTGCCCTTGACACTGACAATGACACTTTCACTAATACTGACACTGACGGTGACAATGACACTTTCACTAACACTGTCACTGACAATGACACTGACACTGACACTGACATTCACATTCACATTGATATTGACATTGACATTAACATTGACATTGGCATTGACTCTCGCATGCAAGTTGACATAGGGATTGACATTGACATTGACATTGAAATTGACATTGACATTGACATTGACATTGACATTGACATTGACAGTGACATTGACATTCACATTGATATTGACATTGACATTGCCCTTGACACTGACACTGACACTGACAATGACACTTTCACTAATACTGACACTGACGGTGACAATGACACTTTCACTAACACTGTCACTGACAATGACACTGACACTGACACTGACACTGACATTCACATTCACATTGATATTGACATTGACATTGACATTGACATTGACATTGACATTGACTCTCGCATGCAAGTTGACATAGGGATTGACATTGACATTGACATTGACATTGACATTGACATTGACATTGACATTGACAGTGACATTGACATTGACATTGACAGTGACATTGACATTGACAATGACATTGACATTGACATTCACATGGACATTCACATGGACATTCACATCGACATCGACATCGACATTGACAATCGCATTCACATTGATATTGACATTGACATTGCCCTTGACACTGACAATGACACTTTCACTAATACTGACACTGACGGTGACAATGACACTTTCACTAACACTGTCACTGACAATGACACTGACACTGACACTGACATTCACATTCACATTGATATTGACATTGACATTGACATTGACATTGACATTGACATTGACTCTCGCATGCAAGTTGACATAGGGATTGACATTGACATTGACATTGACATTGACATTGACATTGACATTGACATTGACATTGACATTGACATTGACATTGACATTGACATTGACAGTGACATTGACATTGACATTGACATTGACATTGACATTGACATTGACATTGACATTGACAGTGACATTGACATTGACATTGACATTGACATTGACATTGACATTGACATTGACATTGACATTGACATTCAGATTGACATAGACATTGACATTGACATTGACATTGACATTCAGATTGACATTGACATTGACATTGACATTGACATTGACATTGACAATGACATTGACATTGACATTGACATTGACATTGACATTGACATTGACATTGACATTGACATTGACATTGACATTGACATTGACATTGACTCTCGCATTCACGTTGACATTGAGATTGACATTGACATTGACATTCAGATTGACATTGACATTGACATTGACATTGACATTGACATTGACATTGACATTGACATTGACATTGACATTGACATTGACATTGACATTGACATTGACATTGACATTGAGATTGACATTGACATTGACATTCAGATTGACATTGACATTGACATTGACATTGACATTGACATTGACATTGACATTGACATTGACATTGACATTGACATTGACATTGACATTGACATTGACATTGACTCTCGCATTCACGTTGACATTGAGATTGGCATTGACATTGACATTCAGATTGACATTGACATTGACATTGACATTGACATTGACATTGACATTGACATTGACATTGACATTGACATTGACATTGACATTGACATTGACATTCAGATTGACATAGACATTGACATTGACATTGACATTGACATTGACATTCAGATTGACATTGACACTGACATTGACATTGACATTGACATTGACATTGACATTGACATTCACATTCACATTCACATTGCTATTTACATTGACAGTCGCATTGACATTGACATTGTCATTGCTATTGACATTGACATTGACATTGACATTGACATTGACACTGACACTGACACTGACATTGACATTCACATTGACATTCACATTGACATTCACATGGACATTCACATCGACATCGACATCGACATTGACAATCGCATTCACATTGATATTGACATTGACATTGCCCTTGACACTGACAATGACACTTTCACTAATACTGACACTGACGGTGACAATGACACTTTCACTAACACTGTCACTGACAATGACACTGACACTGACACTGACATTCACATTCACATTGATATTGACATTGACATTGACATTGACATTGACATTGACTCTCGCATGCAAGTTGACATAGGGATTGACATTGACATTGACATTGACATTGACATTGACATTGACATTGCCATTGACATTGACATTGACATTGACAGTGACATTGACATTGACATTGACATTGACATTGACATTGACATTGACATTGACATTGACATTGACAGTGACATTGACATTGACATTGACATTGACATTGACATTGACATTGACATTGACATTGACATTGACATTGACATTGACATTGACATTCAGATTGACATAGACATTGACATTGACATTGACATTGACATTCAGATTGACATTGACATTGACATTGACATTGACATTGACATTGACAATGACATTGACTCTCGCATTCACGTTGACATTGAGATTGACATTGACATTGACATTCAGATTGACATTGACATTGACATTGACATTGACATTGACATTGACATTGACATTGACATTGACATTCAGATTGACATAGACATTGACATTGACATTGACATTGACATTGACATTGACATTGACTCTCGCATGCAAGTTGACATAGGGATTGACATTGACATTGACATTGACATTGACATTGACATTGACATTGACAGTGACATTGACATTGACATTGACATTGACATTGACATTGACAATGACATTGACATTGACATTGACATTGACATTGACATTGACATTGACTCTCGCATTCACGTTGACTCTCGCATTCACGTTGACATTGAGATTGACATTGACATTGACATTCAGATTGACATTGACATTGACATTGACATTGACATTGACATTGACATTGCCATTGACATTGACATTGACATTGACATTGACATTGACATTGACATTGACATTGACTCTCGCATTCACTTTGACATTGACATTGACATTGACATTGACATTGACATTGACATTGACATTGACATTGACATTGACATTGACATTGACATTGACATTGACATTGACATTGACATTGACATTGACATTGACATTCAGGTTGACATAGACATTGACATTGACATTGACATTCAGATTGACATTGACATTGACATTGACATTGACATTCAGATTGACATTGACATTGACATTGACATTGACATTCAGATTGACATTCAGATTGACATTGACATTGACATTGACATTGACATTCAGATTGACATTGACATTGACATTGACATTGACATTCAGATTGACATTGACATTGACATTGACATTGACATTCAGATTGACATTGACATTGACATTGACATTGACATTGACATTGACATTGACATTGACATTGACATTGACATTGACATTCAGATTGACATAGACATTGACATTGACATTGACATTGACATTGACATTGACATTGACATTGACATTCAGATTGACATTGACATTGACATTGACATTGACATTCAGATTGACATTGACATTGACATTGACATTCAGATTGACATTGACATTGACATTGACATTGACATTCAGATTGACATTGACATTGACAATGACATTGACATTCAGATTGACATTGACATTGACATTGACATTGACATTGACACTGACACTGACACTGACATTGACATTCACATTGACATTCACATTGACATTCACATGGACATTCACATGGACATTCACATCGACATCGACATCGACAATGACAATCGCATTCACATTGATATTGACATTGACATTGCCCTTGACACTGACACTGACACTGACAATGACACTTTCACTAATACTGACACTGACGGTGACAATGACACTTTCACTAACACTGTCACTGACAATGACACTGACACTGACACTGACATTCACATTCACATTGATATTGACATTGACATTGACATTGACATTGACATTGACATTGACTCTCGCATGCAAGTTGACATAGGGATTGACATTGACATTGACATTGACATTGACATTGACATTGACATTGACATTGACATTGACATTGACATTGACATTGACATTGACATTGACAGTGACATTGACATTGACATTGACATTGACATTGACATTGACATTGACATTGACATTGACAGTGACATTGACATTGACATTGACATTGACATTGACATTGACATTGACATTGACATTGACATTGACATTCAGATTGACATAGACATTGACATTGACATTGACATTGACATTCAGATTGACATTGACATTGACATTGACATTGACATTGACATTGACAATGACATTGACATTGACATTGACATTGACATTGACATTGACATTGACATTGACATTGACATTGACATTGACATTGACATTGACTCTCGCATTCACGTTGACATTGAGATTGACATTGACATTGACATTCAGATTGACATTGACATTGACATTGACATTGACATTGACATTGACATTGACATTGACATTGACATTGACATTGACATTGACATTGACATTGACATTGACATTGACATTGAGATTGACATTGACATTGACATTCAGATTGACATTGACATTGACATTGACATTGACATTGACATTGACATTGACATTGACATTGACATTGACATTGACATTGACATTGACATTGACATTGACATTGACTCTCGCATTCACGTTGACATTGAGATTGGCATTGACATTGACATTCAGATTGACATTGACATTGACATTGACATTGACATTGACATTGACATTGACATTGACATTGACATTGACATTGACATTGACATTGACATTGACATTGACATTCAGATTGACATAGACATTGACATTGACATTGACATTGACATTGACATTCAGATTGACATTGACACTGACATTGACATTGACATTGACATTGACATTGACATTGACATTCACATTCACATTCACATTGCTATTTACATTGACAGTCGCATTGACATTGACATTGTCATTGCTATTGACATTGACATTGACATTGACATTGACATTGACACTGACACTGACACTGACATTGACATTCACATTGACATTCACATTGACATTCACATGGACATTCACATCGACATCGACATCGACATTGACAATCGCATTCACATTGATATTGACATTGACATTGCCCTTGACACTGACAATGACACTTTCACTAATACTGACACTGACGGTGACAATGACACTTTCACTAACACTGTCACTGACAATGACACTGACACTGACACTGACATTCACATTCACATTGATATTGACATTGACATTGACATTGACATTGACATTGACTCTCGCATGCAAGTTGACATAGGGATTGACATTGACATTGACATTGACATTGACATTGACATTGACATTGCCATTGACATTGACATTGACATTGACAGTGACATTGACATTGACATTGACATTGACATTGACATTGACATTGACATTGACATTGACATTGGCAGTGACATTGACATTGACATTGACATTGACATTGACATTGACATTGACATTGACATTGACATTGACATTGACATTGACATTGACATTCAGATTGACATAGACATTGACATTGACATTGACATTGACATTCAGATTGACATTGACATTGACATTGACATTGACATTGACATTGACAATGACATTGACTCTCGCATTCACGTTGACATTGAGATTGACATTGACATTGACATTCAGATTGACATTGACATTGACATTGACATTGACATTGACATTGACATTGACATTGACATTGACATTCAGATTGACATAGACATTGACATTGACATTGACATTGACATTGACATTGACATTGACTCTCGCATGCAAGTTGACATAGGGATTGACATTGACATTGACATTGACATTGACATTGACATTGACATTGACAGTGACATTGACATTGACATTGACATTGACATTGACATTGACAATGACATTGACATTGACATTGACATTGACATTGACATTGACATTGACTCTCGCATTCACGTTGACTCTCGCATTCACGTTGACATTGAGATTGACATTGACATTGACATTCAGATTGACATTGACATTGACATTGACATTGACATTGACATTGACATTGCCATTGACATTGACATTGACATTGACATTGACATTGACATTGACATTGACATTGACTCTCGCATTCACTTTGACATTGACATTGACATTGACATTGACATTGACATTGACATTGACATTGACATTGACATTGACATTGACATTGACATTGACATTGACATTGACATTGACATTGACATTGACATTGACATTCAGGTTGACATAGACATTGACATTGACATTGACATTCAGATTGACATTGACATTGACATTGACATTGACATTCAGATTGACATTGACATTGACATTGACATTGACATTGACATTGACATTCAGATTGACATTGACATTGACATTGACATTGACATTCAGATTGACATTGACATTGACATTGACATTGACATTCAGATTGACATTGACATTGACATTGACATTGACATTCAGATTGACATTGACATTGACATTGACATTGACATTGACATTGACATTGACATTGACATTGACATTGACATTCAGATTGACATAGACATTGACATTGACATTGACATTGACATTGACATTGACATTGACATTGACATTCAGATTGACATTGACATTGACATTGACATTGACATTCAGATTGACATTGACATTGACATTGACATTCAGATTGACATTGACATTGACATTGACATTGACATTCAGATTGACATTGACATTGACAATGACATTGACATTCAGATTGACATTGACATTGACATTGACATTGACATTGACACTGACACTGACACTGACACTGACATTGACATTCACATTGACATTCACATTGACATTCACATGGACATTCACATGGACATTCACATCGACATCGACATCGACAATGACAATCGCATTCACATTGATATTGACATTGACATTGCCCTTGACACTGACACTGACACTGACAATGACACTTTCACTAATACTGACACTGACGGTGACAATGACACTTTCACTAACACTGTCACTGACAATGACACTGACACTGACACTGACACTGTCACTGACAATGACACTGACACTGACACTGACATTCACATTCACATTGATATTGACATTGACATTGACATTGACATTGACATTGACTCTCGCATGCAAGTTGACATAAGGATTGACATTGACATTGACATTGACATTGACATTGACATTGACATTGACATTGACATTGACAGTGACATTGACATTGACATTGACATTGACATTGACATTAACAATGACATTGACATTGACATTGACATTGACATTGACATTGACATTGACATTGACATTGACATTGACATTGACATTGACATTGACATTGACATTGACATTGACATTGACTCTCGCATTCACGTTGACATTGAGATTGACATTGACATTGACATTCAGATTGACATTGACATTGACATTGACATTGACATTGACATTGACATTGACATTGACATTGACATTGACATTGACATTGACATTGACTCTCGCATTCACGTTGACATTGAGATTGGCATTGACATTGACATTCAGATTGACATTGACATTGACATTGACATTGACATTGACATTGACATTGACATTGACATTGACATTGACATTGACATTGACATTGACATTGACATTGACATTCAGATTGACATAGACATTGACATTGACATTGACATTGACATTGACATTGACATTGACATTCAGATTGACATTGACACTGACATTGACATTGACATTGACATTGACATTGACATTGACATTGACATTCACATTCACATTCACATTGCTATTTACATTGACAGTCGCATTGACATTGACATTGTCATTGCTATTGACATTGACATTCAGATTGACATTGACATTGACATTGACATTGACATTGACATTGACATTGACATTGACATTCAGATTGACATTGACATTGACATTGACATTGACATTGACATTGACATTGACATTGACATTGACATTGACATTGACATTGACATTCACATCGACATTGACATTGACATTGACATTGACATTGACATTGACATTGACATTGACATTGACATTGACATTGACATTGACATTCACATCGACATTGACATTGACATTGACATTGACATTGACATTGACATTGACATTGACATTGACATTGACATTGACATTGACATTGACATTGACATTGACATTGACATTGACATTCAGATTGACATAGACATTGACATTGACATTGACATTGACATTCAGATTGACATTGACATTGACATTGCTATTGACATTGACATTGACATTGACATTGACATTGACACTGACACTGACACTGACATTGACATTCACATTGACATTCACATTGACATTCACATGGACATTCACATCGACATCGACATCGACATTGACAATCGCATTCACATTGATATTGACATTGACATTGCCCTTGACACTGACAATGACACTTTCACTAATACTGACACTGACGGTGACAATGACACTTTCACTAACACTGTCACTGACAATGACACTGACACTGACACTGACATTCACATTCACATTGATATTGACATTGACATTGACATTGACATTGACATTGACATTGACATTGACATTGACTCTCGCATGCAAGTTGACATAGGGATTGACATTGACATTGACATTGACATTGACATTGACATTGACAGTGACATTGACATTGACATTGACATTGACATTGACATTGACATTGACAGTGACATTGACATTGACATTGACATTGACATTGACATTGACATTGACATTGACATTCAGATTGACATAGACATTGACATTGACATTGACATTGACATTCAGATTGACATTGACATTGACATTGACATTGACATTGACATTGACAATGACATTGACATTGACATTGACATTGACATTGACATTGACATTGACATTGACATTGACATTGACATTGACATTGACATTGACTCTCGCATTCACGTTGACATTGAGATTGACATTGACATTGACATTCAGATTGACATTGACATTGACATTGACATTGACATTGACATTGACATTGACATTGACATTGACATTGACATTGACATTGACATTGACATTGAGATTGACATTGACATTGACATTGAGATTGACATTGACATTGACATTGACATTGACATTGACATTGACATTGACATTGACATTGACATTGACATTGACATTGACATTGACATTGACATTGACATTGACATTGACATTGACTCTCGCATTCACGTTGACATTGAGATTGACATTGACATTGACATTGACATTGACATTGACATTGACATTGACATTCAGATTGACATAGACATTGACATTGACATTGACATTGACATTCAGATTGACATTGACATTGACATTGACATTGACATTCAGATTGACATTGACATTGACATTGACATTGACATTGACATTGACATTGACATTCACATTGATATTCACATTGCTATTTACATTGACAGTCGCATTGACATTGACATTGTCATTGCTATTGACATTGACATTGACATTGACATTGACATTGACACTGACACTGACACTGACACTGACATTGACATTCACATTGACATTCACATTGACATTCACATGGACATTCACATGGACATTCACATCGACATCGACATCGACATTGACAATCGCATTCACATTGATATTGACATTGACATTGCCCTTGACACTGACACTGACACTGACAATGACACTTTCACTAATACTGACACTGACGGTGACAATGACACTTTCACTAACACTGTCACTGACAATGACACTGACACTGACACTGACACTGACATTCACATTCACATTGATATTGACATTGACATTGACATTGACATTGACTCTCGCATGCAAGTTGACATAGGGATTGACATTGACATTGACATTGACATTGACATTGACATTGACATTGACAGTGACATTGACATTGACATTGACATTGACATTGACAATGACATTGACATTGACATTGACATTGACATTGACATTGACATTGACATTGACATTGACATTGACATTGACATTGACATTGACATTGACATTGACATTGACTCTCGCATTCACGTTGACATTGAGATTGACATTGACATTGACATTCAGATTGACATTGACATTGACATTGACATTGACATTGACATTGACATTGACATTGACATTGCCATTGACATTGACATTGACATTGACATTGACATTGACATTGACATTGACATTGACATTGACATTGACTCTCGCATTCACTTTGACATTGACATTGACATTGACATTGACATTGACATTGACATTGACATTGACATTGACATTGACATTGACATTGACATTGACATTGACATTGACATTGACATTGACATTGACATTGACATTGACATTCAGATTGACATAGACATTGACATTGACATTGACATTCAGATTGACATTGACATTGACATTGACATTGACATTGACATTGACATTGACATTGACATTCAGATTGACATTGACATTGACATTGACATTGACATTCAGATTGACATTCAGATTGACATTGACATTGACATTGACATTGACATTCAGATTGACATTGACATTGACATTGACATTGACATTCAGATTGACATTGACATTGACATTGACATTGACATTCAGATTGACATTGACATTGACATTGACATTGACATTGACATTGACATTGACATTGACATTGACATTGACATTGACATTGACATTGACATTCAGATTGACATAGACATTGACATTGACATTGACATTGACATTGACATTGACATTGACATTGACATTCAGATTGACATTGACATTGACATTGACATTGACATTCAGATTGACATTGACATTGACATTGACATTGACATTCAGATTGACATTGACATTGACATTGACATTGACATTCAGATTGACATTGACATTGACATTGACATTGACATTGACACTGACATTGACATTCACATTGACATTCACATTGACATTCACATGGACATTCACATGGACATTCACATCGACATCGACATCGACATTGACAATCGCATTCACATTGATATTGACATTGACATTGCCCTTGACACTGACACTGACACTGACAATGACACTTTCACTAATACTGACACTGACGGTGACAATGACACTTTCACTAACACTGTCACTGACAATGACACTGACACTGACACTGACACTGTCACTGACAATGACACTGACACTGACACTGACATTCACATTCACATTGATATTGACATTGACATTGACATTGACATTGACATTGACTCTCGCATGCAAGTTGACATAAGGATTGACATTGACATTGACATTGACATTGACATTGACATTGACATTGACATTGACATTGACAGTGACATTGACATTGTCATTGACATTGACATTGACATTAACAATGACATTGACATTGACATTGACATTGACATTGACATTGACATTGACATTGACATTGACATTGACATTGACATTGACATTGACATTGACATTGACTCTCGCATTCACGTTGACATTGAGATTGACATTGACATTGACATTCAGATTGACATTGACATTGACATTGACATTGACATTGACATTGACATTGACATTGACATTGACATTGACATTGACATTGACATTGACATTGACATTGACATTGACATTGACATTGACTCTCGCATTCACGTTGACATTGAGATTGACATTGACATTGACATTCAGATTGACATTGACATTGACACTGACATTCACATTGACATTGACATTGACATTGACATTCACATCGACATTGACATTGACATTGACATTGACATTGACATTGACATTGACATTGACATTGACATTGACATTGACATTGACATTGACATTGACATTGACATTGACATTGACATTGACATTGACATTGACATTGACATTGACATTGACATTGACATTGACATTGACATTGACATTGACATTGACATTGACATTGACATTGACATTGACATTGACATCGACATCGATATCGACATTGACATTGACATTGACATTGACATTGACATTGACATTGACATTGACATTGACATTGACTCTCGCATTCACGTTGACATTGACATTGACATTGACATTGACATTGACATTGACAATGACATTGACATTCAGATTGACATAGACATTGACATTGACATTGACATTGACATTCAGATTGACATTGACATTGACATTGACATTGACATTCAGATTGACATTGACATTGACATTGACATTGACATTCAGATTGACATTCAGATTGACATTGACATTGACATTGACATTGACATTCAGATTGACATTGACATTGACATTGACATTGACATTGACATTGACATTGACATTGACATTGACATTGACATTGACATTCAGATTGACATTGACATTGACATTCAGATTGACATTGACATTCAGATTGACATTGACATTGACATTCAGATTGACATTGACATTGACATTGACACTGACATTGACATTGACATTGACATTGACATTGACATTGACATTGACATTGACATTGACATTGACATTGACATTGACATTGACATTGACATTGACATTGACATTGACATTGACATTGACATTGACATTGACATTGACATTGACATTGACATTGACATTGACATTGACATTGACATTGACATTGACATTGACATTGACATTGACATTGACATTGACATTGACATTGACATTGACATTGACATTGACATTGACATTGACATTGACATTGACATTGACATTGACATTGACATTGACATTGACATTGACATTGACATTGACATTGACATTGACACTGACATTCACATTGACATTGACATTGACATTGACATTGACATAGACATAGACATTGACATTGACATTGACATTGACATTGACATTGACATTGACATTGACATTGACATTGACATTGACATTGACATTGACATTGACATTGACATTGACATTGACATTGACATTGACATTGACATTGACATTGACATTGACATTGACATTGACATTGACATTGACATTGACATTGACATTGACATTGACATTGACATTGACATTGACATTGACATTGACATTGACATTGACATTGACATCGACATCGACATCGATATCGACATTGACATTGACATTGACATTGACATTGACATTGACATTGACATTGACATTGACAATGACATTGACATTCAGATTGACATAGACATTGACATTGACATTGACATTGACATTCAGATTGACATTGACATTGACATTGACATTGACATTCAGATTGACATTGACATTGACATTGACATTGACATTGACATTGACATTGACATTGACATTGACATTGACATTGACATTGACATTCAGATTGACATTGACATTGACATTCAGATTGACATTGACATTCAGATTGACATTGACATTGACATTCAGATTGACATTGACATTGACATTGTCATTGACATTGACATTGACATTCACATTCACATTCACATTCACATTCACATTGACATTGACATTGACATTGACATTGACATTGACATTGACATTGACATTGACAATCGCATTGACATTGACATTGACATTGACATTGACATTGACAATCGCATTGACATTGACATTGACATTGACACTGACATTGAAATTGACATTGACATTGACATTGACATTGACATTGACATTGACATTGACATTGACATTGACATTGACATTGACATTGACATTGACATTGACATTGACATTGACATTGACATTGACATTGACATTGACATTGACATTGACATTGACATTGACATTGACATTGACATTGACATTGACATTGACATTGACATTGGCATTGACATTGACATTGACATTGACATGGACGTCGACTTCGACATCGACATCGACATTGACATCGACATTCACATCGATATTGACATTGACATTGACATTGACATTGACACTGACATTGACATTGACATTGACATTGACATTGACATTGACATTGACATTGACATTGACATTGACATTGACATTGACATTGTACATTGACATTGACATTGACATTGACATTGACATTGACATTGACATTGACATTGACATTGACATTGACATTGACATTGACATTGACATTGACATTGACATTGACATTGACATTGACATTGACATTGACATTGACATTGACATTGACATTGACATTGACATTGACATTGACATTGACATTGACATTGACATTGACATTGACATTGACATTGACATTGACATTGACATTGACATTGACATTGACATTGACATTGACATTGACATTGACATTGACATGCACATCGACATTCACATCGACATTCACATCGACATTCACATCGACATTCACATCGACATTGACATTTACATTGGCAACCCGCCCGGAGGGCCTAGCTACGAGGGCGTGCCGGAGGCACGCCGCGAGCAGCTAGTATATAATAAAATCGTGTCTGTCTGTATGTATGTATGTATGTATGTATGTATGTTTGTAACGGCATCACTTGAGAACGGCTCAACGTAGAAAGCTGGGGTTTGGGCTGTTAGACGCGGCGTTTCTTCGAGAAGGTTTAGGAAAAAACATAATTCAAAAAAGTACATTGGTTCAAAAGTTGTGACGTCATTAGTGAACACATGTCAACTTTTTCGCTCTCTATTGCGCACGTTTCTGCATATAACTTTTAAACGAATAGACTTTTTCGAATGCGGTTTGCTCTAAAACCTCCCAGAGAGACAGAGGGAGAGAAAGAGAGAGAGAGAGGGAGTTGGAGAGAGAGAGTGGGGGGGGGAGAGGGGGCGAATGAGAGAGGGAGAGACGCAAAGAGGGAGAATTCACCATCGCATTCACATTTACATTCACATTCACATTTACATTCAGATTCACATTTACATTGACACTGACACTGACAATCACATTGACATTGACATTGACATTGACATTGACATTGACATTGACATTGACATTGACATTGACATTGACATTGACATTGACATTCACATTCACATTGACATTGACATTGACATTGACATTGACATTGACATTGACATTGACATTGACATTGACATTGACATTGACATTGACATTGACATTGACATTGACACTGACATTGACAATCGCATTGACATTGACATTGACATTGACACTGACGCTTTCACTGACACTTTCACTGACACTTTCACTGACATCGACATCGACATTGACATTGACATTGACATTGACATTGACATTGACATTGACATTGACATTGACATTGACATTGACATTGACATTGACATTGACATTGACACTGACACTGACACTGACACTGACACTGACATTGACATTGACATTGACATTGACAATCGCATTGACATTGACATTGACATTGACACTGACACTTTCATTGACATTGACATTGACATTGACATTGACATTGACATTGACATTGACCTTGACCTTGACCTTGACCTTGACATTGACATTGACATTGACATTGACATTGACATTGACATTGACATTGACATTGACATTGACATTGACATTGACATTGACATTGACATTGACATTGACATTGACATTGACATTGACATTGACATTGACATTGACATTGACATTGACATTGACATTGACATTGACATTGACATTGACATTGACATTGACATTGACATTGACATTGACATTGACATTGACATTGACATTGACATTGACATTGACATTGACATTGACATTGACATTGACATTGACATTGACATTGACATTGACATTGACATTGACATTGACATTGACATTGTAATTGACATTTCGCATTGACATTTCGCATTGACATTTCGCATTGACATTTCGCATTGACATTTCGCATTGACATTTCGCATTGACATTTCGCATTGACATTTCGCATTGACATTGACATTGACATTGACATTGACATTGACATTGACATTGACATTGACATTGACATTGACATTGACATTGACATTGACATTGACATTGACACTGACATTGACAATCGCATTGACATTGACATTGACATTGACACTGACGCTTTCACATACACTTTCACTGACACTTTCACTGACATCGACATCGACATTGACATTGACATTGACATTGACATTGACATTGACATTGACATTGACATTGACATTGACATTGACATTGACATTGACATTGACATTGACACTGACACTGACACTGACACTGACACTGACATTGACATTGACATTGACATTGACAATCGCATTGACATTGACATTGACATTGACACTGACACTTTCATTGACATTGACATTGACATTGACATTGACATTGACATTGACCTTGACCTTGACCTTGACCTTGACATTGACATTGACATTGACATTGACATTGACATTGACATTGACATTGACATTGACATTGACATTGACATTGACATTGACATTGACATTGACATTGACATTGACATTGACATTGACATTGACATTGACATTGACATTGACATTGACATTGACATTGACATTGACATTGACATTGACATTGACATTGTCATTGACATTGACATTGACATTGACATTGACATTGACATTGACATTGACATTGACATTGACATTGACATTGACATTGACATTGACATTGACATTGACATTGACATTGACATTGACATTGACATTGACATTGACATTGACATTGACATTGACATTGACATTGACATTGACATTGACATTGACATTGACATTGACATTGACATTGACATTGACATTGACATTGACATTGACATTGACATTGACATTGCTATTTACATTGACAGTCGCATTGACATTGACATTGACATTGACATTGACATTGACATTGACATTGACATTGACATTGACATTGACATTGACATTGACATTGACATTGACATTGACATTGACATTGACATTGACATTGACATTGACATTGACATTGACATTGACATTGACATTGACATTGACATTGACATTGACATTGACATTGACATTAACATTGACATTGACATTGACATTCGCATTGACATTCGCATTGACATTCGCATTGACATTCGCATTGACATTGACATTGACATTGACATTGACATTGACATTGTCATTGACATTGACATTGACATTGACATTGACATTGACATTGACATTGACATTGACATTGACATTGACATTGACATTGACATTGACATTGACATTGACATTGACATTGACATTGACATTGACATTGACATTGACATTGACATTGACATTGACATTGACATTGACATTGACATTGACATTGCTATTTACATTGACAGTCGCATTGACATTGACATTGACATTGACATTGACATTGACATTGACATTGACATTGACATTGACATTGACATTGACATTGACATTGACATTGACATTGACATTGACATTGACATTGACATTGACATTGACATTGACATTGACATTGACATTGACATTGACATTGACATTGACATTGACATTGACATTGACATTGACATTGACATTGACATTGACATTGACATTGACATTGACATTGACATTGACATTGACATTGACATTGACATTGACATTCACATTGACATTGACATTCGCATTGACATTCGCATTGACATTCGCATTGACATTGACATTGACATTGACATTGACATTGACATTGACATTGACATTGACATTGACATTGACATTGACATTGACATTGACATTGACATTGACATTGACATTGACATTGACATTGACATTGACATTGACATTGACATTGACATTGACATTGACATTGACATTGACATTGACATTGACATTGACATTGACATTGACATTGACATTGACATTGACATTGACATTGACATTGACATTGACATTGACATTGACATTGACATTGACATTGACATTGACATTGACATTGACATTGACATTGACATTGACATTGACATTGACATTGACATTGACATTGACATTGACATTGACATTCAGATTGACATTGACATTGACATTGACATTGACATTGACATTGACATTGACATTGACATTGACATTGACATTGACATTGACATTGACATTGACATTGACATTGACATTGACATTGACATTGACATTGACATTGACATTGACATTGACATTGACATTGACATTGACATTGACATTGACATTGACATTGTCATTGACATTGACATTGTCATTGACATTGTCATTGACATTGACATTGACATTGACATTGACATTGACATTGACATTGACATTGACATTGACATTGACATTGACATTGACATTGACATTGACATTGACATTGACATTGACATTGACATTGACATTGACATTGACATTGACATTGACATTGACATTGACATTGACATTGACATTGACATTGACATTGACATTGACATTGACATTGCTATTTACATTGACAGTCGCATTGACATTGACATTGACATTGACATTGACATTGACATTGACATTGACATTGACATTGACATTGACATTGACATTGACATTGACATTGACATTGACATTGACATTGACATTGACATTGACATTGACATTGACATTGACATTGACATTGACATTGACATTGACATTGACATTGACATTGACATTGACATTGACATTGACATTGACATTGACATTGACATTGACATTGACATTGACATTGACATTGACATTGACATTGACATTGACATTGACATTGACATTGACATTGACATTCGCATTGACATTCGCATTGACATTGACATTGACATTGACATTGACATTGACATTGACATTGACATTGACAATGACATTGACATTGACATTGACATTGACATTGCTATTTACATTGACAGTCGCATTGACATTGACATTGACATTGCTATTGACATTGACATTGACATTGACATTGACATTGACATTGACATTGACATTGACATTGACATTGACATTGACATTGACATTGACATTGACATTGACATTGACATTGACATTGCTATTTACATTGACAGTCGCATTGACATTGACATTGACATTGCTATTGACATTGACATTGACATTGACATTGACATTGACATTGACATTGCCATTGACATTGACATTGACATTCACATTCACATTTACATTGACATTGACATTGACATTGACATTGACATTGACATTGACATTGACAGTGACATTGACATTGACATCCACATTCACATTTACATTCACATTCACATTCACATTGACACTGACACTGACATTCACATTGACACTGACATTGCCACTGACATTGACACTGACACTGACACTGACACTGACACTGACACTGAAACTGACACTGACACTGACATTCACATTCACATTCACATTCACATTCACATTCACATTGACACTGACACTGACACTGACTATCACATTGACACTGACATTGACACTGACACTCACACTGACATTGACATTGACATTGACATTGACATTGACATTGACATTGACATTGACATTGACATTGACATTGACATTGACATTGACATTGACATTGACATTGACATTGACATTGACATTGACATTGACATTGACATTGACATTGACATTGACATTGACATTGACATTGACATTGACATTGACATTGACATTGACATTGACATTGACATTGACATTGACATTGACATTGACATTGACATTGACATTGACATTGACATTGACATTGACATTGACATTGACATTGACATTGACATTGACATTGACATTGACATTGACATTGACATTGACATTGACATTGACATTGACATTGACATTGACATTGACATTGACATTGACATTGACATTGACATTGACATTGACATTGACATTGACATTGACATTGACATTGACATTGACATTGACATTTACATTTACATTGACATTGACATTGACATTGACATTGACATTGACATTGACATTGACATTGACATTGACATTGACATTGACATTGACATTGACATTGACATTGACATTGACATTGACATTGACATTGACATTGACATTGACATTGACATTGACATTGACATTGACATTGACATTGACATTGACATTGACATTGACATTGACATTGACATTGACATTGACATTGACATTGACATTGACATTGACATTGACATTGACATTGACATTGACATTGACATTGACATTGACATTGACATTGACATTGACATTGACATTGACATTGACATTGACATTGACATTGACATTGACATTGACATTGACATTGACATTGACATTGACATTGACATTGACATTGACATTGACATTGACATTGACATTGACATTGACATTGACATTGACATTGACATTGACATTGACATTGACACTGACACTGACATTCACATTGACATTCACATTGACATTCACATGGACATTCACATGGACATTCACATCGACATTCACATCGACATTCACATCGGCATTCACATTGACATTGACATTGACATTGACATTGACATTGACATCGACATTGACAATCGCATTCACATTCACACTCACATTCACATTGACATTCACATTGCGGTTTTCTCTAGAACCTTCCCGAAGAAACGCCGCGTCTAATGTTTCAACTTACATGTAATAACTACATACTTTAAAAAGTAATGTGCCACAGCAAAGCGTGGCGGGGGGAAAGCTAGTATATAATAAAATCGTGTCTGTCTGTCTGTTTGTAACGGCATCACTTGAGAACGGCTCAACGTAGAAAGCTGGGGTTTGGGTTGTTAGACGCGGCCTTTCTTCGAGAAGGTTTAGGAAAAAACATAATTCAAAAAAGTCCATTGGTTCAAAAGTTGTGACGTCATTAGTGAATAAAGGCAACTTTTTCGCTCTCTATTGCGCACGTTTCTGCATATAACTTGTAACGAATAGACTTTTTCGAATGCGGTTTGCTCTAAAACCTCCCAGAGAGACAGAGAGAGAGAGAAAGAGAGAGAGAGAGAGGGAGTGGGAGTGTGAGAGTGGGGGGGGGCGAAAGAGAGAGGGAGAGAGACGCAAAGAGGGAGAATTCACATTTACATTCACATTCACATTCACATTGACACTGACACTGACATTCACATTGACACTGACATTGCCACTGACATTGACACTGACACTGACACTGACACTGACACTGAAACTGACACTGACACTGACATTCACATTCACATTCACATTCACATTCACATTCACATTCACATTCACATTCACATTCACATTCACATTCACATTGACATTGACATTGACATTGACATTGACATTGACATTGACATTGACATTGACACTGACATTCACATGGACATTCACATCGACATTCACATTCACATTGACACTGACACTGACACTGACACTGACACTGACACTGACACTGACACTGACACTGACACTGACATTCACACTGACATTGACATTGACAGTGACATTGACATTGACATTGACATTGCCATGAACATTGACATTGACATTGACATTGACATTGACATTGACATTGACGTTGACGTTGACGTTGACGTTGACGTTGACATTGACATTGACATTGACATTGACATTGACATTGACATTGACATTGACAATCGCATTGACATTGACATTGACATTGAAATTGACATTCACATTCACATTGACACTGACATTGACACTGACACTGACACTGACACTGACACTGACATTCACACTGACATTGACATTGACATTGACAGTGACATTGACATTGACATTGACATTGACATTGACTCTCGCATTCACGTTGACATTGAGATTGACATTGACATTGACATTCAGATTGACATTGACATTGACATTGACATTGACATTGACATTGACATTGACATTCACATCGACATTGACATTGACATTGACATTGACATTGACATTGACATTGACATTGACATTGACATTGACATTGACATTGACATTGACATTGACATTGACATTGACATTGACATTGACATTGACATTGACATTGACATTGACATTGACATTGACATTGACATTGACATTGACTCTCGCATTCACGTTGACATTGACATTGACATTGACATTGACATTGACATTGACATTGACATTGTCATTGACATTGACATTGACATTGACATTGACATTGACATTGACATTGACATTGACATTGACATTGACATTGACATTGACATTGACATTGACATTGACATTGACATTGACATTGACATTGACATTGACATTGACATTGACATTCAGATTGACATAGACATTGACATTGACATTGACATTGACATTCAGATTGACATTGACATTGACATTGACATTGACATTGACATTGACATTCAGATTGACATTGACATTGACATTGACATTGACATTGACATTGACATTGACATTGACATTGACATTGACATTGACATTGACATTCACATCGACATTGACATTGACATTGACATTGACATTGACATTGACATTGACATTGACATTGACATTGACTCTCGCATTCACGTTGACATTGACATTGACATTGACATTGACATTGACATTGACATTGACATTGACATTGACATTGACATTGTCATTGACATTGACATTGACATTGTCATTGACATTGACATTGACATTGACATTGACATTGACACTGACATTCACATTGACACTGACATTGCCACTGACATTGACACTGACACTGACACTGACACTGACACTGACATTCACATTCATTCACATTCACATTCACATTCACATTCACATTGACACTGACACTGACTATCACATTGACACTGACATTGACACTGACACTCACACTGACATTGACATTGACATTGACATTGACATTGACATTGACATTGACATTGACATTGACATTTACATTGACATTGACATTGACATTGTCATTGACATTGACATTGACACTGACACTGACACTGACACTGACACTGACATTCACATTGACACTGACATTGACATTGACATTGACATTGACATTGACATTGACATTCACATCGACATTGACATTGACATTGACATTGACATTGACATTGACATTGACATTGACATTGACATTGACTCTCGCATTCACGTTGACATTGACATTGACATTGACATTGACATTGACATTGACATTGACATTGACATTGACATTGACATTGTCATTGACATTGACATTGACATTGTCATTGACATTGACATTGACATTGACATTGACATTGACACTGACATTCACATTGACACTGACATTGCCACTGACATTGACACTGACACTGACACTGACACTGACACTGACATTCACATTCATTCACATTCACATTCACATTCACATTCACATTGACACTGACACTGACTATCACATTGACACTGACATTGACACTGACACTCACACTGACATTGACATTGACATTGACATTGACATTGACATTGACATTGACATTGACATTGACATTTACATTGACATTGACATTGACATTGTCATTGACATTGACATTGACACTGACACTGACACTGACACTGACACTGACACTGACACTGACACTGACACTGACACTGACACTGACACTGACACTGACACTGACATACTCATTGATATTGACATTGACCTTGACATTGACATTCTCGTTGACATTGACATTGACATTGACATTGACATTGACATTGACATTGACATTGACATTGACATTGACATTGACATTGACATTGACATTGACATTGACATTGACATTGACATTGACATTGACATTGACATTGACATTCACATTCACATTGACATTCACATTGACATTCACATTGACATTCACATTGACATTCACATTGACATTCACATTGACATTCACATTGACATTCACATTGACATTCACATTGACATTCACATTGACATTCACATTGACATTCACATTGACATTCACATTGACATTCACATTGACATTCACATTGACATTCACATTGACACTGACACAGAAATTGACACTGACACTGACACTGACACTGACACTAACACTGTCACTGACATTGACACTGACACTGACACTGACACTGACATACTCATTGACATTGACATTGACATTGACGTTGACATTGACGTTGACATTCACGTTGACATTCACGTTGACATCGACATTGACATCGACATTGACATCGACATTGACATTGACATTGACATTGACATTGACATTCTCATTGACATTGACATTGACATTGACATTGACATTGACATTGACATTGACATTGACATTGAGATTGACATTGACATTGACATTGACATTGTAATTGAAATTGACATTGAAATTGAAATTGAAATTGACATTGACATTGACATTGACATTGACATTGACATTGACATTGACATTGACAATTACGTTCACACTCACATTCACGTTGACATTGACATTGACATTGACATTGACATTGAAATTGACATTGACAATGACATTGACACTGACATTGACACTGACACTGACACTGACACTGACACTGACACTGACACTGACATTCACACTGACATTGACATTGACAGTGACATTGACATTGACATTGACATTGCCATGAACATTGACATTGACATTGACATTGACATTGACATTGACGTTGACATTGACGTTGACGTTGACGTTGACATTGACATTGACATTGACATTGACATTGACATTGACATTGACATTGACATTTACAATCGCATTGACATTGACATTGACATTGAAATTGACATTCACATTCACATTGACACTGACATTGACACTGACACTGACACTGACACTGACACTGACACTGACATTGACACTGACATTGACATTGACAGTGACATTGACATTGACATTGACATTGACATTGACATTGACATTGACATTGACATTGACATTGTCATTGACATTGACATTGACATTGTCATTGACATTGACATTGACATTGACATTGACATTGACATTGACATTGACATTGACATTGTCATTGACATTGTCATTGACATTGACATTGACATTGACATTGACATTGACATCTACATTGACATTCACATCGACATTCACATCGACATTCAGATCGACATTCACATCGATATTGACATTGACATTGGCAACCCGACCGGAGGGCCTAGCTACGAGGGCGTGCCGGAGGCACGCCGCGAGCAGCTAGTATATAATAAAATCGTGTCTGTCTGTCTGTTTGTAACGGCATCACTTGAGAACGGCTCAACGTAGAAAGCTGGGGTTTGGGCTGTTAGACGCGGCGTTTCTTCGAGAAGGTTTAGGAAAAAACATAATTCAAAAAAGTACATTGGTTCAAAAGTTGTGACGTCATTAGTGAACACATGTCAACTTTATCGCTCTCTATTGCGCACGTTTCTGCATATAACTTTTAAACGAATAGACTTTTTCGAATGCGGTTTGCTCTAAAACCTCCCAGAGAGACAGAGAGAGAGAGAAAGAGAGAGAGAGAGAGGGAGAGGGAGTGAGAGAGTGGGGGGGGGGCGAAAGAGAGAGGGAGAGAGACGCAAAGAGGGAGAATTCACATTTACATTCACATTCACATTCACATTGACACTGACACTGACATTCACATTGACACTGACATTGCCACTGACATTGACACTGACACTGACACTGACACTGACACTGACATTCACATTCATTCACATTCACATTCACATTCACATTCACATTGACACTGACACTGACTATCACATTGACACTGACATTGACACTGACACTCACACTGACATTGACATTGACATTGACATTGACATTGACATTGACATTGACATTGACATTGACATTTACATTGACATTGACATTGACATTGTCATTGACATTGACATTGACACTGACACTGACACTGACACTGACACTGACACTGACACTGACACTGACACTGACACTGACACTGACACTGACACTGACACTGACACTGACACTGACACTGACACTGACATACTCATTGACATTGACATTGACCTTGACATTGACGTTGACATTCTCGTTGACATTCTCGTTGACATTGACATTGACATTCTCGTTGACATTGACATTGACATTGACATTGACATTGACATTGACATTGACATTGACATTGACATTGACATTGACATTGACATTGACATTGACATTGACATTGACATTGACATTGACATTGACATTCACATTCACATTCACATTGACATTCACATTGACATTCACATTGACATTCACATTGACATTCACATTGACATTCACATTGACATTCACATTGACATTCACATTGACATTCACATTGACATTCACATTGACAT
The DNA here is from genome assembly GCA_963971365.1 of Lasioglossum villosulum. Lineage (NCBI taxonomy): Eukaryota > Metazoa > Arthropoda > Insecta > Hymenoptera > Halictidae > Lasioglossum > Lasioglossum villosulum. Next base: position 1,294,225 of record OZ020505.1, read on the forward strand.
TCACATTGACATTCACATTGACATTCACATTGACATTCACATTGACATTCACATTGACATTCACATGGACATTCACATCGACATTTACATCGACATCGACATTGACATTGACATTGACATTGACATTGACATTAACATTGACAAGGACATTGACATTGACAATTACGTTCACACTCACATTCACGTTGACATTGACATTGACATTGACATTGACATTGACAATGACATTGACATTGACATTGACATTGACATTGACATTGACATTGACATTGACATTGACACTGACACTGAAATTGACACTGACACTGACACTGACACTGACACTGACACTGACATTCACACTGACATTGACATTGACATTGACATTGACATTGACATTGACATTGACATTGACATTGACATTGACATTGACATTAACATTGACATTGACATTGACATTGACATTGACATTGACACTGACACTGAAATTGACACTGACACTGACACTGACACTGACACTGACACTGACACTGACATTGACACTGACACTGACATACTCATTGACATTGACATTGACATTGACGTTGACGTTGACGTTGACGTTGACGTTGACGTTGACATTGACATTGACATTGACATTGACATTGACATTGACATTGACATTGACATTGACAATCGCATTGACATTGACATTGACATTGACATTCACATTCACATTGACACTGACACTGACTATCACATTGACACTGACATTGACACTGACACTGATATGTACACTGACACTCACACTGACATTGACATTGACATTGACAGTGACATTGACATTGACATTGACACTGACACTGACATACTCATTGACATTGACATTGACATTGACGTTGACGTTGACGTTGACGTTGACGTTGACGTTGACGTTGACATTGACATTGAAATTGACATTCACATTCACATTGACACTGACATTGACACTGACACTGACACTGACACTGACACTGACATTGACACTGACATTGACATTGACATTGACAGTGACATTGACATTGACATTGACATTGACATTGACACTGACACTGAAATTGACACTGACACTGACACTGACACTGACACTGACACTGACACTGACACTGACATTGACACTGACACTGACATACTCATTGACATTGACATTGACATTGACGTTGACGTTGACGTTGACGTTGACGTTGACGTTGACGTTGACGTTGACATTGACATTGACATTGACAATGACATTGACATTGACATTGACATTGACATTGACATTGACAATCGCATTGACATTGACATTGACATTGAAATTGACATTCACATTCACATTGACACTGACACTGACTATCACATTGACAGTGACATTGACACTGACACTGATACGTACACTGACACTCACACTGACATTGACATTGACATTGACATTGACATTGACATTGACATTGACATTGACATTGACATTGACATTGTCATTGACATTGACATTGACATTGTCATTGACATTGACATTGACATTGACATTGACATTGACATTGACATTGACATTGACATTGTCATTGACATTGTCATTGACATTGACATTGACATTGACATTGACATCGACATTGACATTCACATCGACATTCACATCGACATTCAGATCGACATTCACATCGATATTGACATTGACATTGGCAACCCGCCCGGAGGGCCTAGCTACGAGGGCGTGCCGGAGGCACGCCGCGAGCAGCTAGTCTCTATATATAATAAAATCGTGTCTGTCTGTCTGTTTGTAACGGCATCACTTGAGAACGGCTCAACGTAGAAAGCTGGGGTTTGGGCCGTTAGACGCGGCGTTTCCTCGAGAAGGTTTAGGAAAAAACATAATTCAAAAAAGTCTATTGGTTCAAAAGTTGTGACGTAATTAGTGTACACATGTCAACTTTTTCGCCCTATTTTGCGCACGTTTCTGTTCATAACTTTTAACCGAATGGACTTTTTCGAATGCCGTTTTCCCTAAAACCTCCCAGAGAGACAGAGAGAGAGAGAGAGAGGGAGAGAGAGAGAGTGAGAGGGGGTGAGAGAGTGGGGTGGAGGGGGGAGGGGGAAAGAGAGAGGGAGAGAGACGCAAAGAGGGAGAATTCACATTCACATTCGCATTTACATTCACATTTAAATTTACATTCACATTCACATTCACATTCACATTGCCACTGACATTGACACTGACACTGACACTGACACTGACACTGACACTGACACTGACACTGACACTGACACTGACACTGACACTGACACTGACACTGACACTGACACTGACACTGACACTGACACTGACAATCCCATCCACATTCACATTCACATTCACATTCACATTCACATTCACATTCACATTCACATTCACATTCACATTCACATTCACATTCACATTCACATTCACATTCACATTCACATTCACATTCACATTCACATTCACATTCACATTCACATTCACATTCACATTCACATTCACAGTCACATTCCCATTCGCATTCGCATTCCCATTCGCATTCGCATTCGCATTCACATTCACATTCACATTGACGTTCACGTTCACGTTCACGTTCACGTTCACGTTCACGTTCACGTTCACCTTCACATTCACAGTGACATTGACATTGACATTGACATTGACATTGACATTGACATTGACATTGACATTGACATTGACATTGACATTGACATTGACATTGACATTGACATTGACATTGACATTGACATTGACATTGACATTGACATTGACATTGACATTGACATTGACATTGACATTGACATTGACATTGACATTGACATTGACATTGACATTGACATTGACATTGACATTGACATTGACATTGACATTGACATTGACATTGACATTGACATTGACATTGACATTGACATTGACATTGACATTGACATTGACATTGACATTGACATTGACATTGACATTGACATTGACATTGACATTGACATTGACATTGACATTGACATTGACATTGACATTGACATTGACATTGACATTGACATTGACATTGACATTGACATTGACATTGACATTGACATTGACATTGACATTGACATTGACATTGACATTGACATTGACATTGACATTGACATTGACATTGACATTGACATTGACATTGACATTGACATTGACATTGACATTTACATTGACATTGACATTGACATTGACATTGACATTGACATTGACATTGACATTGACAGTGACATTGACATTGACATTGACATCCACATTCACATTTACATTCAGATTCACATTGACACTGACAC
>OZ020505.1:1305000-1315000 GCA_963971365.1 Lasioglossum villosulum
TTACATTTACATTGACAGTCGCATTGACATTGACATTGACATTGCTATTGACATTGACATTGACATTGACATTGACATTGACATTGACATTGACATTGACATTGACATTGACATTGACATTGACATTGACATTGACATTGACATTGACATTGACATTGCTATTTACATTGACAGTCGCATTGACATTGACATTGACATTGCTATTGACATTGACATTGACATTGACATTGACATTGACATTGACATTGACATTGCCATTGACATTCACATTGACATTCACATTCACATTCACATTTACATTGACATTGACATTGACATTGACATTGACATTGACATTGACATTGACATTGACATTGACATTGACATTGACATTGACATTGACATTGACATTGACATTGACATTGACATTGACATTGACATTGACATTGACATTGACATTGACATTGACATTGACATTGACATTGACATTGACATTGACATTGACATTGACATTGACATTGACATTGACATTGACATTGACATTGACATTGACATTGACATTGACATTGACATTGACATTGACATTGACATTGACATTGACATTGACATTGACATTGACATTGACATTGACATTGACATTGACATTGACATTGACATTGACATTGACATTGACATTGACATTGACATTGACATTGACATTGACATTGACATTTACATTTACATTGACAATCGCTTTCACATTGACACTGACACTGACATTCACATTGACATTGACATTGACATTGACATTGACATTGACACTGACATTGACACTGACATTCACATGGACATTCACATCGACATTCACATCGACATTGACATTGGCATTGACATTGACATCGACATGGACATCGACAATCGCATTGTCATTGACATTGACATTGACATTGACATTGACATTGACATTGACATTGACATTGACATTGACATTGACATTGACATTGACATTGACATTGACATTGACATTGACATTGACATTGACATCGACATCCACATCGACATTCACATCGACATTCACATTGACATTCACATCGACATTCACATCGACATTCACATCGACATTCACATCGACATTCACATTGACATTGACATTGACATTGACAATCGCATTGACATTGAAGTTGACATTGACATTGACATTGACATTGACATTGACATTGACATCGACATCCACATCGACATTCACATCGACATTCACATTGACATTCACATCGACATTCACATCGACATTCACATCGACATTCACATCGACATTCACATTGACATTGACATTGACATTGACATTGACACTGACATTCACATTGACATTGACATTGACATTTACATTGACACTGACATTCACATGGACATTCACATCGACATTGACATCGACATTGACATTGGCATTGACATTGACATCGACATGGACATCGACAATCGCATTGTCATTGACATTGACATTGACATTGACATTGACATTGACATTGACATTGACATTGATATCCACATCGACATTCACATCGACATTCACATTGACATTCACATCGACATTCACATCGACATTCACATTGACATTGACATTGACATTGACAATCGCATTGACATTGAAGTTGACATTGAAGTTGACATTGACATTGACATTGACATTGACATTGACATTGACATTGACATTGACATTGACATTGACATTGACATTGACATTGACATTGACATTGACATTAACATTGACATTGACATTGACATTGACATTGACATTGACATTGACATTGACATTGACATTGACATTGACATTGACACTGAAATTGACACTGACACTGACACTGACATTGACATTGACATTGACATTGACATTGACTTTGACATTGACATTGACATTGACATTGACATTGACATTGACATTGACACTGACACAGACATTCACGTTGACATTGACATTGACATTGACATTGACATTGACATTGACATTGACATTGACATTGACATTGACATTGACATTGACATTGACATTGACATTGACATTGACATTGACATTGACATTGACATTGACATTGACATTGACATTGACATTGACATTGACATTGACATTGACATTGACATTGACATTGACATTGACATTGACATTGACATTGACATTGACATTGACATTGACATTGACATTGACATTGACACTGACACAGACATTCACGTTGACATTGACATTGACATTGACATTGACATTGACATTGACATTGACATTGACATTGACATTGACATTGACATTGACATTGACATTGACATTGACATTGACATTGACATTGACATTGACATTGACATTGACATTGACATTGACATTGACATTGACATTGACATTGACATTGACATTGACATTGACATTGACATTGACATTGACATTGACATTGACATTGACATTGACATTGACATTGACATTGACATTGACATTGACATTGACATTGACATTGACATTGACATTGACATTGACATTGACATTGACATTGACATTGACATTCGCGTTCACATTCGCGTTCACATTGACATTGACATTGACATTGACATTGACATTGACATTGACATTGACATTGACATTGACATTTACATTTACATTGACAGTCGCATTGACATTGACATTGACATTGCTATTGACATTGACATTGACATTGACATTGACATTGACATTGACATTGACATTGACATTGACATTGACATTGACATTGACATTGACATTGACATTGACATTGACATTGACATTGACATTGCTATTTACATTGACAGTCGCATTGACATTGACATTGACATTGCTATTGACATTGACATTGACATTGACATTGACATTGACATTGACATTGACATTGCCATTGACATTCACATTGACATTCACATTCACATTCACATTTACATTGACATTGACATTGACATTGACATTGACATTGACATTGACATTGACATTGACATTGACATTGACATTGACATTGACATTGACATTGACATTGACATTGACATTGACATTGACATTGACATTGACATTGACATTGACATTGACATTGACATTGACATTGACATTGACATTGACATTGACATTGACATTGACATTGACATTGACATTGACATTGACATTGACATTGACATTGACATTGACATTGACATTGACATTGACATTGACATTGACATTGACATTGACATTGACATTGACATTGACATTGACATTGACATTGACATTGACATTGACATTGACATTGACATTGACATTGACATTGACATTGACATTTACATTTACATTGACAATCGCTTTCACATTGACACTGACACTGACATTCACATTGACATTGACATTGACATTGACATTGACATTGACACTGACATTGACACTGACATTCACATGGACATTCACATCGACATTCACATCGACATTGACATTGGCATTGACATTGACATCGACATGGACATCGACAATCGCATTGTCATTGACATTGACATTGACATTGACATTGACATTGACATTGACATTGACATTGACATTGACATTGACATTGACATTGACATTGACATTGACATTGACATTGACATTGACATTGACATTGACATTGACATTGACATTGACATTGACATTGACATTGACATTGACATTGACATTGACATTGACATTGACATTGACATTGACATTGACATTGACATTGACATTGACATTGACATTCGCGTTCACATTCGCGTTCACATTGACATTGACATTGACATTGACATTGACATTGACATTGACATTGACATTGACATTGACATTTACATTTGCATTGACAGTCGCATTGACATTGACATTGACATTGCTATTGACATTGACATTGACATTGACATTGACATTGACATTGACATTGACATTGACATTGACATTGACATTGACATTGACATTGACATTGACATTGACATTGACATTGACATTGCTATTTACATTGACAGTCGCATTGACATTGACATTGACATTGCTATTGACATTGACATTGACATTGACATTGACATTGACATTGACATTGACATTGCCATTGACATTCACATTGACATTCACATTCACATTCACATTTACATTGACATTGACATTGACATTGACATTGACATTGACATTGACATTGACATTGACATTGACATTGACATTGACATTGACATTGACATTGACATTGACATTGACATTGACATTGACATTGACATTGACATTGACATTGACATTGACATTGACATTGACATTGACATTGACATTGACATTGACATTGACATTGACATTGACATTGACATTGACATTGACATTGACATTGACATTGACATTGACATTGACATTGACATTGACATTGACATTGACATTGACATTGACATTGACATTGACATTGACATTGACATTGACATTGACATTGACATTGACATTGACATTGACATTGACATTGACATTGACATTGACATTGACATTGACATTGACATTGACATTGACATTGACATTTACATTTACATTGACAATCGCTTTCACATTGACACTGACACTGACATTCACATTGACATTGACATTGACATTGACATTGACATTGACACTGACATTGACACTGACATTCACATGGACATTCACATCGACATTCACATCGACATTGACATTGGCATTGACATTGACATCGACATGGACATCGACAATCGCATTGTCATTGACATTGACATTGGCATTGACATTGACACTGACATTCACATTGACATTGACATTGACATTGACATTGACACTGACATTCACATGGACATTCACATCGACATTGACATCGACATTGACATTGGCATTGACATTGACATCGACATGGACATCGACAATCGCATTGTCATTGACATTGACATTGACATTGACATTGACATTGACATTGACATTGACATTGATATCCACATCGACATTCACATCGACATTCACATTGACATTCACATCGACATTCACATCGACATTCACATTGACATTGACATTGACATTGACAATCGCATTGACATTGAAGTTGACATTGAAGTTGACATTGACATTGACATTGACATTGACATTGACATTGACATTGACATTGACATTGACATTGACATTGACATTGACATTGACATTGACATTGACATTGACATTAACATTGACATTGACATTGACATTGACATTGACATTGACATTGACATTGACATTGACATTGACATTGACATTGACACTGAAATTGACACTGACACTGACACTGACATTGACATTGACATTGACATTGACATTGACTTTGACATTGACATTGACATTGACATTGACATTGACATTGACATTGACACTGACACAGACATTCACGTTGACATTGACATTGACATTGACATTGACATTGACATTGACATTGACATTGACATTGACATTGACATTGACATTGACATTGACATTGACATTGACATTGACATTGACATTGACATTGACATTGACATTGACATTGACATTGACATTGACATTGACATTGACATTGACATTGACATTGACATTGACATTGACATTGACATTGACATTGACATTGACATTGACATTGACACTGACACAGACATTCACGTTGACATTGACATTGACATTGACATTGACATTGACATTGACATTGACATTGACATTGACATTGACATTGACATTGACATTGACATTGACATTGACATTGACATTGACATTGACATTGACATTGACATTGACATTGACATTGACATTGACATTGACATTGACATTGACATTGACATTGACATTGACATTGACATTGACATTGACATTGACATTGACATTGACATTGACATTGACATTGACATTGACATTGACATTGACATTGACATTGACATTGACATTGACATTGACATTGACATTGACATTGACATTGACATTGACATTGACATTGACATTGACATTGACATTGACATTGACATTGACATTGACATTGACATTGACATTGACATTGACATTGACATTTACATTTACATTGACAGTCGCATTGACATTGACATTGACATTGCTATTGACATTGACATTGACATTGACATTGACATTGACATTGACATTGACATTGACATTGACATTGACATTGACATTGACATTGACATTGACATTGACATTGACATTGACATTGCTATTTACATTTACATTGACAGTCGCATTGACATTGACATTGACATTGCTATTGACATTGACATTGACATTGACATTGACATTGACATTGACATTGACATTGCCATTGACATTCACATTGACATTCACATTCACATTCACATTTACATTGACATTGACATTGACATTGACATTGACATTGACATTGACATTGACATTGACATTGACATTGACATTGACATTGACATTGACATTGACATTGACATTGACATTGACATTGACATTGACATTGACATTGACATTGACATTGACATTGACATTGACATTGACATTGACATTGACATTGACATTGACATTGACATTGACATTGACATTGACATTGACATTGACATTGACATTGACATTGACATTGACATTGACATTGACATTGACATTGACATTGACATTGACATTGACATTGACATTGACATTGACATTGACATTGACATTGACATTGACATTGACATTGACATTGACATTGACATTGACATTGACATTGACATTGACATTGACATTGACATTTACATTTACATTGACACTGACACTGACATTCACATTGACATTGACATTGACATTGACATTGACATTGACACTGACATTGACACTGACATTCACATGGACATTCACATCGACATTCACATCGACATTGACATTGGCATTGACATTGACATCGACATGGACATCGACAATCGCATTGTCATTGACATTGACATTGACATTGACATTGACATTGACATTGACATTGACATTGACATTGACATTGACATTGACATTGACATTGACATTGACATTGACATCGACATCCACATCGACATTCACATCGACATTCACATTGACATTCACATCGACATTCACATCGACATTCACATCGACATTCACATCGACATTCACATTGACATTGACATTGACATTGACAATCGCATTGACATTGAAGTTGACATTGACATTGACATTGACATTGACATTGACATTGACATCGACATCCACATCGACATTCACATCGACATTCACATTGACATTCACATCGACATTCACATCGACATTCACATCGACATTCACATCGACATTCACATTGACATTGACATTGACATTGACATTGACACTGACATTCACATTGACATTGACATTGACATTGACATTGACACTGACATTCACATGGACATTCACATCGACATTGACATCGACATTGACATTGGCATTGACATTGACATCGACATGGACATCGACAATCGCATTGTCATTGACATTGACATTGACATTGACATTGACATTGACATTGACATTGACATTGATATCCACATCGACATTCACATCGACATTCACATTGACATTCACATCGACATTCACATCGACATTCACATTGACATTGACATTGACATTGACAATCGCATTGACATTGAAGTTGACATTGAAGTTGACATTGACATTGACATTGACATTGACATTGACATTGACATTGACATTGACATTGACATTGACATTGACATTGACATTGACATTGACATTGACATTAACATTGACATTGACATTGACATTGACATTGACATTGACATTGACATTGACATTGACATTGACATTGACATTGACACTGAAATTGACACTGACACTGACACTGACATTGACATTGACATTGACATTGACATTGACTTTGACATTGACATTGACATTGACATTGACATTGACATTGACATTGACATTGACACTGACACAGACATTCACGTTGACATTGACATTGACATTGACATTGACATTGACATTGACATTGACATTGACATTGACATTGACATTGACATTGACATTGACATTGACATTGACATTGACATTGACATTGACATTGACATTGACATTGACATTGACATTGACATTGACATTGACATTGACATTGACATTGACATTGACATTGACATTGACATTGACACTGACACAGACATTCACGTTGACATTGACATTGACATTGACATTGACATTGACATTGACATTGACATTGACATTGACATTGACATTGACATTGACATTGACATTGACATTGACATTGACATTGACATTGACATTGACATTGACATTGACATTGACATTGACATTGACATTGACATTGACATTGACATTGACATTGACATTGACATTGACATTGACATTGACATTGACATTGACATTGACATTGACATTGACATTGACATTGACATTGACATTGACATTGACATTGACATTGACATTGACATTGACATTGACATTGACATTGACATTGACATTGACATTGACATTCGCGTTCACATTCGCGTTCACATTGACATTGACATTGACATTGACATTGACATTGACATTGACATTGACATTGACATTGACATTGACATTGACATTGACATTGACATTGACATTGACATTGACATTGACATTGACATTGACATTGACATTGACATTGACATTGACATTGACATTGACATTGACATTGACATTGACATTGACATTGACATTGACATTGACATTGACATTGACATTGACATTGACATTGACATTGACACTGACACTGACACTGACACTGACATTCACATTGACATTGACATTGACATTGACATTGACATTGAAATTGACATTGACATTGACATTGACATTGACATTGACATTGACATTGACATTGACATTGACACTGACACTGACATTGACATTGACATTGACATTGACATTGACACTGACACTGACACTGACATTCACATTGACATTGACATTGACATTGACAGTGACATTGACATTGACATCCACATTCACATTTACATTCAGATTCACATTGACACTGACACTGACACTGACATTGACATTGACACTGACATTGACATTCACATTGACATTCACATTGACATTCACATTCACATTCACATTGACAATCGCATTCACATTCACATTCACACTCACATTGATATTGACATTGACATTCACACTCATATTCACGTTGACATTCACATTGACATTCACATTGCGGTTTTCTCTAAGACCTTCCCGAAGAAACGCCGCGTCTAACGTTTCAACTTACATATAATACCTACATACTATTAAAAAATAATGTGCCACAGCAAAGCGTGGCGGGGGGAAAGCTAGTCTCTATCTCTATATATAATAAAATCGTGTCTGTCTGTATGTATGTATGTATGTATGTATGTTTGTAACGGCATCACTTGAGAACGGCTCAACGTAGAAAGCTGGGGTTTGGGCCGTTAGACGCGGCGTTTCTTTGAGAAGGTTTAGGAAAAAACATAATTCATAAAAGTCCATTGGTTCAAAAGTTGTGACGTCCTTAGTGAACACATGTCAACTTTTTCGCCCTATTTTGCGCACGTTTCTGTTCATAACTTTTAACCGAATGGACTTTTACGAATGCGGTTTGCTCTAAAACCTCCCAGAGAGACAGAGAGAGAGAGAAAGAGAGAGAGAGGGTAAGGGAGTGAGAGTGTGGGGGGGAGAGGGGGCGAAAGAGAGAGGGAGAGAGACGCAAAGAGGATGAATTCACATTCACATTCGCATTTACATTCACATTCACATTCATATTAACACTGACTCTGACATTCACATTGACACTGACATTGACATTGACATTGACATTGACATTGACATTGACATTGACATTGACACTGACACTGACACTGACACTGACACTGACACTGACACTGACATTGACATTGACATTGACATTGACATTGACATTGACATTGACATTGACATTGACACTCACACTGACATTGACATTGACATTGACATTGACATTGACATTGACATTGACATTGACATTGACATGGACATTGACATTGACATTGACATTGACAATAAAATTGACATTGACATTGACATTGACATTGACATTGACATTGACATTGACAT
>OZ020505.1:1317500-1322500 GCA_963971365.1 Lasioglossum villosulum
ACACTGACACTGACACTGCTGACACTGACACTGCTGACACTGACACTGACACTGACACTGACACTGACACTGACACGGACACTGACACTGACACTGACACTGACACTGACACTGACACGGACACTGACACTGACACTGACACTGACGCTGACACTGACACTGACACTGACACTGACACTGACACTGACATTCGCATTCGCATTCGCATTCACATTCACATTCACATTCACATTCACATTCACATTAACATTCGCATTGACATTGACATTGACATTGACATTGACATTGATATTGACATTGACATTGACATTCACATTCGTATTGACATTGACATTGACAATGACATTCACATTGACATTCACATTCACATTGACATTCACATTCACATTGACACTGACACTGACACTGACATTCACATTGACACTGACATTGATATTGACAATGACATTGACATTGACATTGACATTGACACTGACACTGTCACTGACACCGACACTGACACTGACACTGACACTGACATTAACATTGACATTCACATCGACATTGACATTGACATTCACATCGACATTGACATTGACATTCACATCGACATTCACATCGACATTGACATTGACATTGACATTGACATTGACATTGACATTGACATTGACATTGACATTCATATTGACATTCACATTGACATTCACATTGACATTGACATTGACATTGACATTGACATTGACATTGACATTGACATTGACATTGACATTGACATTGACATTGACATTGACACTGACATTGACATTGACATTGACATTGACATTGACATTGACATTGACACTGACACTGTCACTGACACTGACACTGACACTGACACTGACACTGACATTGACATTGACATTCACATTGACATTCACATTCACATTCACATTCACATTCACATTCACATTGACACTGACACTGACACTGACATTGACATTGACATTGACTTTGACTTTGACTATGACTTTGACTTTGACTTTGACTTTGACATTGACATTGACATTCACATTCACACTCATATTCACGTTGACATTCACATTGACATTGACATTGACATTGACATTGACATTGACATTGACATTGACATTGATATTGACATTGACATTTACATTTACATTGACATTTACATTCACATTCACATTCACATTGACATTCACATTTACATTGACATTGACATTGACATTGACACTGACAATGACACTTTCACTGATACTGACACTGACACTAACACTGACATTGACAATGACATTGACACTAACATTGACACTGACACTGACACTGACACTGACACTGACACTGACACTGACATTCACATTCACATTGACATTCACATGGACATTCACATCGACATTTACATCGACATCGACATTGACATTGACATTGACATTGACATTGACATTGACATTGACATTGACAATTACGTTCACACTCACATTCACGTTGACATTGACATTGACATTGACATTGACATTGACATTGACATTGACAATGACATTGCCATTGACATTGACATTGACATTGACATTGACATTGACATTAACATTGACATTGACATTGACATTGACATTGACATTGACATTGACATTGACACTGAAATTGACACTGACACTGACACTGACACTGACACTGACACTGACACTGACACTGACACTGACACTGACACTGACACTGACACTGACACTGACACTGACATTGACACTGACACTGACATACTCATTGACATTGACATTGACATTGACATTGACATTGACAATCACATTCACATTGACATTCACATTGACATTGACATTGACAATGACATTCTCATTGACATTGACATTGACATTGACATTGACATTGACATTGACATTGACATTGACATTGACATTGACATTGACATTGACATTGACATTGACATTGACATTGACATTCACATTGACATTGACATTGACATTGACATTGACATTGACATTGACATTGACATTGACATTGACATTGACATTGACATTGACACTGAAATTGACACTGACACTGACACTGACACTGACACTGACACTGACACTGACACTGACACTGACACTGACATTGACACTGACACTGACATACTCATTGACATTGACATTGACATTGACATTGACATTGACATTGACATTGACAATCACATTCACATTGACATTCACATTGACATTGACATTGACAATGACATTCTCATTGACATTGACATTGACATTGACATTGACATTGACATTGACATTGACATTGACATTGACATTGACATTGACATTGACATTGACATTGACATTGACATTGACATTCACATTGACATTGACATTGACATTGACATTGACATTGACATTGACATTGACATTGACATTGACATTGACATTGACATTGACATTGACATTGACATTGACATTGACATTGACATTGACATTGACATTGACATTGACATTCACATTCACATTCACATTCACATTCACATTCACATTCACATTCACATTCACATTCACATTCACATTCACATTGACATTGACATTGACATTGACATTGACTTTGACTTTGACTATGACTTTGACTTTGACTTTGACTTTGACATTGACATTGACATTGACATTCACACTCATATTCACGTTGACATTCACATTGACATTGACATTGACATTGACATTGACATTGACATTGATATTGACATTGACATTTACATTTACATTGACATTTACATTCACATTCACATTCACATTGACATTCACATTTACATTGACATTGACATTGACATTGACACTGACAATGACACTTTCACTGATACTGACACTGACACTAACACTGACATTGACAATGACATTGACACTAACATTGACACTGACACTGACACTGACACTGACACTGACACTGACACTGACATTCACATTCACATTGACATTCACATGGACATTCACATCGACATTTACATCGACATCGACATTGACATTGACATTGACATTGACATTGACATTGACATTGACATTGACATTGACATTGACATTGACATTGACAATTACGTTCACACTCACATTCACGTTGACATTGACATTGACATTGACATTGACACTGAAATTGACACTGACACTGACACTGACACTGACTCTGACACTGACACTGACACTGACACTGACACTGACACTGACACTGACATTGACACTGACACTGACATACTCATTGACATTGACATTGACATTGACATTGACATTGACAATCACATTCACATTGACATTCACATTGACATTGACATTGACAATGACATTCTCATTGACATTGACATTGACATTGACATTGACATTGACATTGACATTGACATTGACATTGACATTGACATTGACATTGACATTGACATTGTAATTGAAATTGACATTGAAATTGAAATTGAAATTGACATTGACATTGACATTGACATTGACATTGACAATTACGTTCACACTCACATTCACGTTGACATTGACATTGACATTGACATTGACATTGACATTGACATTGACATTGACAATGACATTGACACTAACATTGACACTGACACTGACACTGACACTGACACTGACACTGACACTGACATTCACATTCACATTGACATTCACATGGACATTCACATCGACATTTACATCGACATCGACATTGACATTGACATTAACATTGACATTGACATTGACATTGACAATTACGTTCACACTCACATTCACGTTGACATTGACATTGACATTGACATTGACATTGACATTGACATTGACAATGACATTGCCATTGACATTAACATTGACATTGACATTGACATTGACATTGACATTGACATTGACATTGACATTGACATTGACATTGACACTGAAATTGACACTGACACTGACACTGACATTGACATTGACATTGACATTGACATTGACATTGACATTGACATTGACATTGACATTGACATTGAAATTGACATTGACATTGACATTGACATTGACATTGACATTGACATTGACAATGACATTCGCATTGACATTGACATTGACATTGACATTGACATTGACATTGACATTGACATTGTAATTGAAATTGACATTGAAATTGAAATTGAAATTGACATTGACATTGACATTGACATTGACAATTACGTTCACACTCACATTCACGTTGACATTGACATTGACATTGACATTGACATTCACATCGACATCGACATTCACATCGACATTCACATCGACATTGACACTGACACTGACATTGACATTGACATTGACATTGACATTGACATTGACATTGACATTGACATTGACATTGACATTGACATTGACATTGACATTATCATTGACATTGACATTGACATTCACATCGACATGCACATTGACATTGACATTGACATTGGTAACCCGCCCGGAGGGCCTAGCTACGAGGGCGTGCCGGAGGCACGCCGCGAGCAGCTAGTATATAATAAAATCGTGTCTGTCTGTATGTTTGTAACGGCATCACTTGAGAACGTCTCAACGTAGAAAGCTGGGGTTTGGACCATTGGATTCGGCGTTTTCCCGATTAGGTTTTAGAACAAAAAAAATTCAAAAAAGTCTATTGGTTCAAAAGTTGTGACGTCATAACCACTTCTTCGCCCTATTTTGGCACTTTTCTGCTTATAACTTTTGATCGAATGAACTTTTTCGAATGCAGTTTTCTCTAAAACCTGCCAGAGACAGACACAGAGATAGAGAGAGCCAGAGAGAGAGTGTCCGAGAGAGAGAGAGAGAGAGAGGAAGAGAGAGAGGGAGAGAGAGCGCACGTTTCTGTTTATAACTTTTGATTGAATGGACTTTTTTGAATGCGGTTTGTTCTAAACCCCCCAGAGTCAGAGAGAGAGCGAGAGAGAGTCAGAGAGAGAGAGAGAGAGAGGGAGAGAGAGAGAGAGTCAGAGAAAGAGAGATGGAGAGAGGTCACGTTTCTGCGTATAACTTTAGATCGAATGGACTTTTTCGAATGCGGTTTGTTCTAAAACCTTCCAG
>OZ020505.1:1327500-1337500 GCA_963971365.1 Lasioglossum villosulum
TTGACACTGACATTCACATTGACATTGACATTGACATTTACATTGACACTGACATTCACATGGACATTCACATCGACATTGACATCGACATTGACATTGGCATTGACATTGACATCGACATGGACATCGACAATCGCATTGTCATTGACATTGACATTGACATTGACATTGACATTGACATTGACATTGACATTGATATCCACATCGACATTCACATCGACATTCACATTGACATTCACATCGACATTCACATCGACATTCACATTGACATTGACATTGACATTGACAATCGCATTGACATTGAAGTTGACATTGAAGTTGACATTGACATTGACATTGACATTGACATTGACATTGACATTGACATTGACATTGACATTGACATTGACATTGACATTGACATTGACATTGACATTAACATTGACATTGACATTGACATTGACATTGACATTGACATTGACATTGACATTGACATTGACATTGACATTGACACTGAAATTGACACTGACACTGACACTGACATTGACATTGACATTGACATTGACATTGACTTTGACATTGACATTGACATTGACATTGACATTGACATTGACATTGACACTGACACAGACATTCACGTTGACATTGACATTGACATTGACATTGACATTGACATTGACATTGACATTGACATTGACATTGACATTGACATTGACATTGACATTGACATTGACATTGACATTGACATTGACATTGACATTGACATTGACATTGACATTGACATTGACATTGACATTGACATTGACATTGACATTGACATTGACATTGACATTGACATTGACATTGACATTGACATTGACATTGACATTGACATTGACATTGACATTGACACTGACACAGACATTCACGTTGACATTGACATTGACATTGACATTGACATTGACATTGACATTGACATTGACATTGACATTGACATTGACATTGACATTGACATTGACATTGACATTGACATTGACATTGACATTGACATTGACATTGACATTGACATTGACATTGACATTGACATTGACATTGACATTGACATTGACATTGACATTGACATTGACATTGACATTGACATTGACATTGACATTGACATTGACATTGACATTGACATTGACATTGACATTGACATTGACATTGACATTGACATTGACATTGACATTGACATTGACATTGACATTGACATTGACATTGACATTCGCGTTCACATTCGCGTTCACATTGACATTGACATTGACATTGACATTGACATTGACATTGACATTGACATTGACATTGACATTTACATTTACATTGACAGCCGCATTGACATTGACATTGACATTGCTATTGACATTGACATTGACATTGACATTGACATTGACATTGACATTGACATTGACATTGACATTGACATTGACATTGACATTGACATTGACATTGACATTGACATTGACATTGACATTGCTATTTACATTGACAGTCGCATTGACATTGACATTGACATTGCCATTGACATTGACATTGACATTGACATTGACATTGACATTGACATTGACATTGCCATTGACATTCACATTGACATTCACATTCACATTCACATTTACATTGACATTGACATTGACATTGACATTGACATTGACATTGACATTGACATTGACATTGACATTGACATTGACATTGACATTGACATTGACATTGACATTGACATTGACATTGACATTGACATTGACATTGACATTGACATTGACATTGACATTGACATTGACATTGACATTGACATTGACATTGACATTGACATTGACATTGACATTGACATTGACATTGACATTGACATTGACATTGACATTGACATTGACATTGACATTGACATTGACATTGACATTGACATTGACATTGACATTGACATTGACATTGACATTGACATTGACATTGACATTGACATTGACATTGACATTGACATTGACATTGACATTGACATTGACATTGACATTGACATTTACATTTACATTGACAATCGCTTTCACATTGACACTGACACTGACATTCACATTGACATTGACATTGACATTGACATTGACATTGACACTGACATTGACACTGACATTCACATGGACATTCACATCGACATTCACATCGACATTGACATTGGCATTGACATTGACATCGACATGGACATCGACAATCGCATTGTCATTGACATTGACATTGACATTGACATTGACATTGACATTGACATTGACATTGACATTGACATTGACATTGACATTGACATTGACATTGACATTGACATTGACATTGACATTGACATTGACATTGACATTGACATTGACATTGACATTGACATTGACATTGACATTGACATTGACATTGACATTGACATTGACATTGACATTGACATTGACATTGACATTGACATTGACATTCGCGTTCACATTCGCGTTCACATTGACATTGACATTGACATTGACATTGACATTGACATTGACATTGACATTGACATTGACATTTACATTTGCATTGACAGTCGCATTGACATTGACATTGACATTGCTATTGACATTGACATTGACATTGACATTGACATTGACATTGACATTGACATTGACATTGACATTGACATTGACATTGACATTGACATTGACATTGACATTGACATTGACATTGCTATTTACATTGACAGTCGCATTGACATTGACATTGACATTGCTATTGACATTGACATTGACATTGACATTGACATTGACATTGACATTGACATTGCCATTGACATTCACATTGACATTCACATTCACATTCACATTTACATTGACATTGACATTGACATTGACATTGACATTGACATTGACATTGACATTGACATTGACATTGACATTGACATTGACATTGACATTGACATTGACATTGACATTGACATTGACATTGACATTGACATTGACATTGACATTGACATTGACATTGACATTGACATTGACATTGACATTGACATTGACATTGACATTGACATTGACATTGACATTGACATTGACATTGACATTGACATTGACATTGACATTGACATTGACATTGACATTGACATTGACATTGACATTGACATTGACATTGACATTGACATTGACATTGACATTGACATTGACATTGACATTGACATTGACATTGACATTGACATTGACATTGACATTGACATTGACATTGACATTTACATTTACATTGACAATCGCTTTCACATTGACACTGACACTGACATTCACATTGACATTGACATTGACATTGACATTGACATTGACACTGACATTGACACTGACATTCACATGGACATTCACATCGACATTCACATCGACATTGACATTGGCATTGACATTGACATCGACATGGACATCGACAATCGCATTGTCATTGACATTGACATTGACATTGACATTGACACTGACATTCACATTGACATTGACATTGACATTGACATTGACACTGACATTCACATGGACATTCACATCGACATTGACATCGACATTGACATTGGCATTGACATTGACATCGACATGGACATCGACAATCGCATTGTCATTGACATTGACATTGACATTGACATTGACATTGACATTGACATTGACATTGATATCCACATCGACATTCACATCGACATTCACATTGACATTCACATCGACATTCACATCGACATTCACATTGACATTGACATTGACATTGACAATCGCATTGACATTGAAGTTGACATTGAAGTTGACATTGACATTGACATTGACATTGACATTGACATTGACATTGACATTGACATTGACATTGACATTGACATTGACATTGACATTGACATTAACATTGACATTGACATTGACATTGACATTGACATTGACATTGACATTGACATTGACATTGACATTGACATTGACACTGAAATTGACACTGACACTGACACTGACATTGACATTGACATTGACATTGACATTGACTTTGACATTGACATTGACATTGACATTGACATTGACATTGACATTGACATTGACACTGACACAGACATTCACGTTGACATTGACATTGACATTGACATTGACATTGACATTGACATTGACATTGACATTGACATTGACATTGACATTGACATTGACATTGACATTGACATTGACATTGACATTGACATTGACATTGACATTGACATTGACATTGACATTGACATTGACATTGACATTGACATTGACATTGACATTGACATTGACATTGACATTGACATTGACATTGACATTGACATTGACACTGACACAGACATTCACGTTGACATTGACATTGACATTGACATTGACATTGACATTGACATTGACATTGACATTGACATTGACATTGACATTGACATTGACATTGACATTGACATTGACATTGACATTGACATTGACATTGACATTGACATTGACATTGACATTGACATTGACATTGACATTGACATTGACATTGACATTGACATTGACATTGACATTGACATTGACATTGACATTGACATTGACATTGACATTGACATTGACATTGACATTGACATTGACATTGACATTGACATTGACATTGACATTGACATTGACATTGACATTGACATTGACATTGACATTGACATTGACATTGACATTGACATTGACATTGACATTGACATTGACATTGACATTGACATTGACATTGACATTGACATTGACATTGACATTGACATTTACATTTACATTGACAGTCGCATTGACATTGACATTGACATTGCTATTGACATTGACATTGACATTGACATTGACATTGACATTGACATTGACATTGACATTGACATTGACATTGACATTGACATTGACATTGACATTGACATTGACATTGACATTGCTATTTACATTGACAGTCGCATTGACATTGACATTGACATTGCTATTGACATTGACATTGACATTGACATTGACATTGACATTGACATTGACATTGCCATTGACATTCACATTGACATTCACATTCACATTCACATTTACATTGACATTGACATTGACATTGACATTGACATTGACATTGACATTGACATTGACATTGACATTGACATTGACATTGACATTGACATTGACATTGACATTGACATTGACATTGACATTGACATTGACATTGACATTGACATTGACATTGACATTGACATTGACATTGACATTGACATTGACATTGACATTGACATTGACATTGACATTGACATTGACATTGACATTGACATTGACATTGACATTGACATTGACATTGACATTGACATTGACATTGACATTGACATTGACATTGACATTGACATTGACATTGACATTGACATTGACATTGACATTGACATTGACATTGACATTGACATTGACATTGACATTGACATTGACATTGACATTGACATTGACATTGACATTTACATTTACATTGACACTGACACTGACATTCACATTGACATTGACATTGACATTGACATTGACATTGACACTGACATTGACACTGACATTCACATGGACATTCACATCGACATTCACATCGACATTGACATTGGCATTGACATTGACATCGACATGGACATCGACAATCGCATTGTCATTGACATTGACATTGACATTGACATTGACATTGACATTGACATTGACATTGACATTGACATTGACATTGACATTGACATTGACATTGACATTGACATCGACATCCACATCGACATTCACATCGACATTCACATTGACATTCACATCGACATTCACATCGACATTCACATCGACATTCACATCGACATTCACATTGACATTGACATTGACATTGACAATCGCATTGACATTGAAGTTGACATTGACATTGACATTGACATTGACATTGACATTGACATCGACATCCACATCGACATTCACATCGACATTCACATTGACATTCACATCGACATTCACATCGACATTCACATCGACATTCACATCGACATTCACATTGACATTGACATTGACATTGACATTGACATTGACACTGACATTCACATTGACATTGACATTGACATTGACACTGACATTCACATGGACATTCACATCGACATTGACATCGACATTGACATTGGCATTGACATTGACATCGACATGGACATCGACAATCGCATTGTCATTGACATTGACATTGACATTGACATTGACATTGACATTGACATTGACATTGATATCCACATCGACATTCACATCGACATTCACATTGACATTCACATCGACATTCACATCGACATTCACATTGACATTGACATTGACATTGACAATCGCATTGACATTGAAGTTGACATTGAAGTTGACATTGACATTGACATTGACATTGACATTGACATTGACATTGACATTGACATTGACATTGACATTGACATTGACATTGACATTGACATTGACATTAACATTGACATTGACATTGACATTGACATTGACATTGACATTGACATTGACATTGACATTGACATTGACATTGACATTGACACTGAAATTGACACTGACACTGACACTGACATTGACATTGACATTGACATTGACATTGACTTTGACATTGACATTGACATTGACATTGACATTGACATTGACATTGACATTGACACTGACACAGACATTCACGTTGACATTGACATTGACATTGACATTGACATTGACATTGACATTGACATTGACATTGACATTGACATTGACATTGACATTGACATTGACATTGACATTGACATTGACATTGACATTGACATTGACATTGACATTGACATTGACATTGACATTGACATTGACATTGACATTGACATTGACATTGACATTGACATTGACATTGACACTGACACAGACATTCACGTTGACATTGACATTGACATTGACATTGACATTGACATTGACATTGACATTGACATTGACATTGACATTGACATTGACATTGACATTGACATTGACATTGACATTGACATTGACATTGACATTGACATTGACATTGACATTGACATTGACATTGACATTGACATTGACATTGACATTGACATTGACATTGACATTGACATTGACATTGACATTGACATTGACATTGACATTGACATTGACATTGACATTGACATTGACATTGACATTGACATTGACATTGACATTGACATTGACATTGACATTGACATTGACATTCGCGTTCACATTCGCGTTCACATTGACATTGACATTGACATTGACATTGACATTGACATTGACATTGACATTGACATTGACATTGACATTGACATTGACATTGACATTGACATTGACATTGACATTGACATTGACATTGACATTGACATTGACATTGACATTGACATTGACATTGACATTGACATTGACATTGACATTGACATTGACATTGACATTGACATTGACATTGACATTGACATTGACATTGACATTGACACTGACACTGACACTGACACTGACATTCACATTGACATTGACATTGACATTGACATTGACATTGAAATTGACATTGACATTGACATTGACATTGACATTGACATTGACATTGACATTGACATTGACACTGACACTGACATTGACATTGACATTGACATTGACATTGACACTGACACTGACACTGACATTCACATTGACATTGACATTGACATTGACAGTGACATTGACATTGACATCCACATTCACATTTACATTCAGATTCACATTGACACTGACACTGACACTGACATTGACATTGACACTGACATTGACATTCACATTGACATTCACATTGACATTCACATTCACATTCACATTGACAATCGCATTCACATTCACATTCACACTCACATTGATATTGACATTGACATTCACACTCATATTCACGTTGACATTCACATTGACATTCACATTGCGGTTTTCTCTAAGACCTTCCCGAAGAAACGCCGCGTCTAACGTTTCAACTTACATATAATACCTACATACTATTAAAAAATAATGTGCCACAGCAAAGCGTGGCGGGGGGAAAGCTAGTCTCTATCTCTATATATAATAAAATCGTGTCTGTCTGTATGTATGTATGTATGTATGTATGTTTGTAACGGCATCACTTGAGAACGGCTCAACGTAGAAAGCTGGGGTTTGGGCCGTTAGACGCGGCGTTTCTTTGAGAAGGTTTAGGAAAAAACATAATTCATAAAAGTCCATTGGTTCAAAAGTTGTGACGTCCTTAGTGAACACATGTCAACTTTTTCGCCCTATTTTGCGCACGTTTCTGTTCATAACTTTTAACCGAATGGACTTTTACGAATGCGGTTTGCTCTAAAACCTCCCAGAGAGACAGAGAGAGAGAGAAAGAGAGAGAGAGGGTAAGGGAGTGAGAGTGTGGGGGGGAGAGGGGGCGAAAGAGAGAGGGAGAGAGACGCAAAGAGGATGAATTCACATTCACATTCGCATTTACATTCACATTCACATTCATATTAACACTGACTCTGACATTCACATTGACACTGACATTGACATTGACATTGACATTGACATTGACATTGACATTGACATTGACACTGACACTGACACTGACACTGACACTGACACTGACACTGACATTGACATTGACATTGACATTGACATTGACATTGACATTGACATTGACATTGACACTCACACTGACATTGACATTGACATTGACATTGACATTGACATTGACATTGACATTGACATTGACATGGACATTGACATTGACATTGACATTGACAATAAAATTGACATTGACATTGACATTGACATTGACATTGACATTGACATTGACATTGACATTGACATTGACATTGACATTGACATTGACATTGACATTGACATTGACATTGACATTGACATTGACATTGACATTGACATTGACATTGACATTGACATTCACATTGACATTCACATTGACATTCACATTGACATTCACATTGACATTCACATTGACATTCACATTGACATTCACATTGACATTCACATTGACATTCACATTGACATTCACATTGACATTCACATTGACATTCACATTGACATTCACATTGACATTCACATTGACATTCACATTGACATTCACATTGACATTCACATTGACATTCACATTGACATTGACATTGACATTCACATTGACATTCACATTGACATTCACATTGACATTCACATTGACATTGACATTGACATTGACATTGACATTGACATTGACATTGACATTGACATTGACATTGACATTGACATTGACATTGACATTGACATTGACATTGACATTGACATTGACATTCACATTGACATTCACATTCACATTGACATTGACATTCACATTGACATTCACATTGACATTCACATTGACAATCGCATTCACATTCACATTCACAGTCACATTGACATTGACATTGACATTGACATTGACATTGACATTGACATTGACATTGACATTGACATTGACATTGACATTCACATTAACATTCACATTCACATTGACTTTCACATTGACATTGACATTGACATTGACATTGACATTGACACTGACACTGACACTGACATTGACATTGACATTGACATTGACATTGACATCGACATTCACATCGACATTGACACTGACACTGACATTGACATTGACATTGACATTGACATTGACATTGACATTGACATTGACATTGACATTGACATTGACATTGACATTGACATTATCATTGACATTGACATTGACATTCACATCGACATGCACATTGACATTGACATTGACATTGGTAACCCGCCCGGAGGGCCTAGCTACGAGGGCGTGCCGGAGGCACGCCGCGAGCAGCTAGTATATAATAAAATCGTGTCTGTCTGTATGTTTGTAACGGCATCACTTGAGAACGTCTCAACGTAGAAAGCTGGGGTTTGGACCATTGGATTCGGCGTTTTCCCGATTAGGTTTTAGAACAAAAAAAATTCAAAAAAGTCTATTGGTTCAAAAGTTGTGACGTCATAACCACTTCTTCGCCCTATTTTGGCACTTTTCTGCTTATAACTTTTGATCGAATGAACTTTTTCGA
>OZ020505.1:1342500-1352500 GCA_963971365.1 Lasioglossum villosulum
TGACATTGACATTGACATTGACATTGACATTGACATTGACATTGACATTGACATTGACATTGACATTGACATTGACATTGACATTGACATTGACATTGACATTGACATTGACATTGACATTGACATTGACATTGACATTGACATTGACATTGACATTGACATTGACATTGACATTGACATTCAGATTGACATAGACATTGACATTGACATTGACATTCAGATTGACATTGACATTGACATTGACATTGACATTGACATTGACATTGACATTGACATTCACATCGACATTGACATTGACATTGACATTGACATTGACATTGACATTGACATTGACATTGACATTGACATTGACATTGACATTGACATTGACATTGACATTGACATTGACTCTCGCATTCACGTTGACGTTGACATTGACATTGACATTGACATTGACATTGACATTGACATTGACATTGACATTGACATTGACATTGACATTGACATTGACATTGACATTGACATTGACATTGACATTGACATTGACATTGACATTGACATTGACATTGTCATTGACATTGACATTGACATTGTCATTGACATTGACATTGACATTGACATTGACATTGACATTCACATCGAGATTCACATCGACATTCAGATCGACATTCACATCGATATTGACATTGACATTGGCAACCCGCCCGGAGGGCCTAGCTACGAGGGCGTGCCGGAGGCACGCCGCGAGCAGCTAGTATATAATAAAATCGTGTCTGTCTGTCTGTTTGTAACGGCATCACTTGAGAACGGCTCAACGTAGAAAGCTGGGGTTTGGGCCGTTAGACGCGGCGTTTCTTCGAGAAGGTTTAGGAAAAAACATAATTCAAAAAAGTACATTGGTTCAAAAGTTGTGACGTCATTAGTGAACACATGTCAACTTTTTCGCTCTATATTGCGCACGTTTCTGCATATAACTTTTAAACGAATAGACTTTTTCGAATGGGGTTTGCTCTAAAACCTCCCAGAGAGACAGAGAGAGAGAGAGAGAAAGAGAGAGAGAGAGGTAGAGAGAGTGAGAGAGTGGGGGGGCGAAAGAGAGAGGGAGAGAGACGCAAAAGAGGGAGAATTCACATTCCCTTTCACATTCACATTTACATGCACATTCACATTGACACTGACATTGACACTGACACTGACACTGACAATGACACTGACACTGACACTGACACTGACACTGACATTGACATTGACATTGACATTGACATTGACATTGACATTGACATTGACATTGACATTGACATTGACATTGACATTGACATTGACATTGACATTGACAATTACGTTCACACTCACATTCACGTTGACATTGACATTGACATTGACATTGACATTGACATTGACATTGACATTGACATTGACAATGACATTGCCCTTGACACTGACACTGCCACTGACAATGACACTTTCACTAATACTGACACTGACGGTGACAATGACACTTTCACTTACACTGTCACTGACAATGACACTGACACTGACACTGACACTGACACTGACACTGACATTCACATTCACATTGATATTGACATTGACATTGACATTGACATTGACATTGACATTGACATTGACATTGACATTGACATTGACATTGACATTGACATTGACATTGACATTGACAGTGACATTGACATTGACATTGACATTGACATTGACATTGACATTGACAATGACATTGACATTGACATTGACATTGACATTGACAATGACATTCACATTGACATTCACATTGACATTCACATTGACATTGACATTCACATTGACAATGACACTGACACTGACACTGACACTGACACTGACACTGACACTGACACTGACACTGACATTCGCATTCGCATTCGCATTCGCATTCGCATTCGCATTCGCATTCGCATTCGCATTCGCATTCGCATTCGCATTCGCATTCGCATTCGCATTCACATTCACATTCGCATTGACATTGACATTGACATTGACATTGACATTGACATTGACATTGACATTGACATTGACATTGACATTGACATTGACATTGACATTGACATTGACATTGACATTGACATTGACATTGACATTGACATTGACATTGACATTGACATTGACATTGACATTGACATTGACATTGACATTGACATTGACATTGACATTGACATTGACATTGACATTGACATTGACATTGACATTGACATTGACATTGACATTGACATTGACATTGACATTGACATTGACATTGACATTGACATTGACATTGACATTGACATTGACATTGACATTGACATTGACATTGACATTGACATTGACATTGACATTGACATTGACATTGACATTGACATTGACATTGACATTGACATTGACATTGACATTGACCATGACATTGACATTGACAGAGATATTGACATTCACATTCACATTCACATTCACATTCACATTCACATTCACATTCACATTCACATTCACATTGACATTGACATTGACATTGACAGAGATATTGACAGAGATATTGACATTCACATTCACATTCTCATTCACATTGACATTGACATTGATATTGACATTGACATTGACATTGACAATCGCATTCACATTCACATTGACATTCGCATTGACATTCGCATTGACATTGACATTGACATTGACATTGACATTGACATTGACATTGACATTGACATTGACATTGACATTGACATTGACATTGACATTGACATTGACATTGACATTGACATTGACATTGACATTGACATTGACATTGACATTGACATTGACATTGACATTGACATTGACATTGACATTGACATTGACATTGACATTGACATTGACATTGACATTGACATTGACATTGACATTGACATTGACATTGACATTGACATTGACATTGACATTGACATTGACATTGACATTGACATTGACATTGACATTGACATTGACATTGACATTGACATTGACATTGACATTGACATTGACATTGACATTGACATTGACATTGACATTGACATTGACATTGACATTGACATTGACATTGACATTGACATTGCTATTTACCTTGACAGTCGCATTGACATTGACATTGACATTGCTATTGACATTGACATTGACATTGACAATGACATTGAATTCACATTCACATTCGCATTTACATTCACATTTACATTTACATTCACATTCACATTCACATTCACATTGACACTGACATTGACACTGACACTGACACTGACACTGACACTGACACTGACACTGACACTGACACTGACATTCCCATCCACATTCACATTCACATTCACATTCACATTCACATTCACATTCACATTCACATTCACATTCGCATTCGCATTCGCATTCACATTCACATTCACATTCACATTCACATTCACATTCACATTCACATTCACATTCACATTCACATTCACATTCACATTCACATTCACATTCACATTCACATTCACATTCACAGTCACATTCCCATTCGCATTCGCATTCCCATTCGCATTCGCATTCGCATTCACATTCACATTCACATTCACATTCCCATTCACATTCGCATTCCCATTCGCATTCGCATTCACATTCACATTCACATTGACGTTCACGTTCACGTTCACGTTCACGTTCACGTTCACGTTCACCTTCACATTCACATTCACATTCAGAGTGACATTGACAATCGCATTCACATTCACATTCAGATTCACATTCACGTTGACATTCACGTTGACATTCACATTAACATTCACATAGCGGTTTTCTCTAGAACCTTCCCGAAGAAACGCCGCGTCTAACGTTTCAACTTACATATAATACCTACATACTTTTAAAAAATAATGTGCCACAGCAAAGCGTGGCGGGGGGAAAGCTAGTCTCTATATATAATAAAATCGTGTCTGTCTGTATGTATGTATGTATGTATGTTTGTAACGGCATCACTTGAGAACGGCTCAACGTAGAAAGCTGGGGTTTGGGCTGTTAGACGCGGCGTTTCTTCGAGAAGGTTTAGGAAAAAACATAATTCAAAAAAGTACATTGGTTCAAAAGTTGTGACGTCATTAGTGAACACATGTCAACTTTTTCGCTCTCTATTGCGCACGTTTCTGCATATAACTTTTAAACGAATAGACTTTTTCGAATGCGGTTTGCTCTAAAACCTCCCAGAGAGACAGAGGGAGAGAAAGAGAGAGAGAGAGGGAGAGGGAGAGAGAGAGTGGGGGGAGAGGGGGCGAATGAGAGAGGGAGAGACGCAAAGAGGGACAATTCACCATCGCATTCACATTTACATTCACATTCACATTTACATTCAGATTCACATTTACATTGACACTGACACTGACAATCACATTGACATTGACATTGACATTGACATTGACATTGACATTGACATTGACATTGACATTCACATTGACATTCACATTGCTATTTACATTGACAGTCGCATTGACATTGACATTGTCATTGCTATTGACATTGACATTGACATTGACATTGACATTGACATTGACATTGACATTGACATTGACATTGACATTGACATTGACATTGACATTGACATTGACATTGACATTGACATTGACATTGACATTGACATTGACATTGACATTGACATTGACATTGACATTGACATTGACATTGACATTGACATTGACATTGACATTGACATTGACATTGACATTGACATTGACATTGACATTGACATTGACATTGACATTGACATTGACATTGACATTGACATTGACATTGACATTGACATTGACATTGACATTGACATTGACATTGACATTGACATTGACATTGACATTGACATTGACATTGACATTGACATTGACATTGACATTGACATTGACATTGACATTGACATTGACATTGACATTGACATTGACATTGACATTGACATTGACATTGACATTGACATTGACATTGACATTGACATTGACATTGCTATTTACATTGACAGTCGCATTGACATTGACATTGACATTGCTATTGACATTGACATTCACATTCACATTTACATTGACATTGACATTGACATTGACATTGACATTGACATTGACAGTGACATTGACATTGACATCCACATTCACATTTACATTCAGATTCACATTGACACTGACACTGACACTGACATTGACATTGACATTGACATTGACATTGACATTGACATTGACATTGACATTGACATTGACAATCGCTTTCACATTGACATTGACATCGACATCGACATCGACGTCGACATCGACATCGACATCGACATCGACATCGACATCGACATCGACATCGACATCGACATCGACATCGACATTCACATTCACATTCACATTCACATTCACATTCACATTCACATTCACATTCACATTCACATTCACATTCACATTCACATTCACATTCACATTCACATTCACATTGACATTCACATTGACATTCACATTGACATTCACATTGACATTCACATTGACATTCACATTGACATTCACATTGACATTCACATTGACATTCACATTGACATTCACATTGGCATTCACATTGACATTCACATTGACATTCACATTGACATTCACATTGACATTCACATTGACATTCACATTGACATTGACAATCGCATTGACATTGACATTGACATTGACATTGACATTGACATTGACATTGACATTGACATTGACATTGACATTGACATTGACATTGACATTGACATTGACATTGACATTGACATTGACATTGACATTGACATTGACATTGACATTGACATTGACATTGACATTGACATTGACATTGACATTGACATTGACATTGACATTGACATTGACATTGACATTGACATTCAGATTGACATAGACATTGACATTGACATTGACATTCAGATTGACATTGACATTGACATTGACATTGACATTGACATTGACATTGACATTGACATTCACATCGACATTGACATTGACATTGACATTGACATTGACATTGACATTGACATTGACATTGACATTGACATTGACATTGACATTGACATTGACATTGACATTGACATTGACATTGACATTGACTCTCGCATTCACGTTGACGTTGACATTGACATTGACATTGACATTGACATTGACATTGACATTGACATTGACATTGACATTGACATTGACATTGACATTGACATTGACATTGACATTGACATTGACATTGACATTGACATTGACATTGACATTGACATTGTCATTGACATTGACATTGACATTGTCATTGACATTGACATTGACATTGACATTGACATTGACATTCACATCGAGATTCACATCGACATTCAGATCGACATTCACATCGATATTGACATTGACATTGGCAACCCGCCCGGAGGGCCTAGCTACGAGGGCGTGCCGGAGGCACGCCGCGAGCAGCTAGTATATAATAAAATCGTGTCTGTCTGTCTGTTTGTAACGGCATCACTTGAGAACGGCTCAACGTAGAAAGCTGGGGTTTGGGCCGTTAGACGCGGCGTTTCTTCGAGAAGGTTTAGGAAAAAACATAATTCAAAAAAGTACATTGGTTCAAAAGTTGTGACGTCATTAGTGAACACATGTCAACTTTTTCGCTCTATATTGCGCACGTTTCTGCATATAACTTTTAAACGAATAGACTTTTTCGAATGGGGTTTGCTCTAAAACCTCCCAGAGAGACAGAGAGAGAGAGAGAGAAAGAGAGAGAGAGAGGTAGAGAGAGTGAGAGAGTGGGGGGGCGAAAGAGAGAGGGAGAGAGACGCAAAAGAGGGAGAATTCACATTCCCTTTCACATTCACATTTACATGCACATTCACATTGACACTGACATTGACACTGACACTGACACTGACAATGACACTGACACTGACACTGACACTGACACTGACATTGACATTGACATTGACATTGACATTGACATTGACATTGACATTGACATTGACATTGACATTGACATTGACATTGACATTGACATTGACATTGACATTGACAATTACGTTCACACTCACATTCACGTTGACATTGACATTGACATTGACATTGACATTGACATTGACATTGACATTGACATTGACAATGACATTGCCCTTGACACTGACACTGCCACTGACAATGACACTTTCACTAATACTGACACTGACGGTGACAATGACACTTTCACTTACACTGTCACTGACAATGACACTGACACTGACACTGACACTGACACTGACACTGACATTCACATTCACATTGATATTGACATTGACATTGACATTGACATTGACATTGACATTGACATTGACATTGACATTGACATTGACATTGACATTGACATTGACATTGACATTGACAGTGACATTGACATTGACATTGACATTGACATTGACATTGACATTGACAATGACATTGACATTGACATTGACATTGACATTGACATTGACATTGACATTGACATTGACATTGACATTGACAGTGACATTGACATTGACATTGACATTGACATTGACATTGACATTGACATTGACATTGACAATGACATTGACATTGACATTGACATTGACATTGACATTGACATTGACATTGACATTGACATTGACATTGACATTGACATTGACATTGACATTGACATTGACATTGACATTGACATTGACATTGACATTGACATTGACATTGACATTGACATTGACATTGACATTGACATTGACATTGACATTGACATTGACATTGACATTGACATTGACATTGACTCTCGCATTCACGTTGACATTGAGATTGACATTGACATTGACATTCAGATTGACATTGACATTGACATTGACATTGACATTGACATTCTCATTGACATTGACATTGACATTGACATTGACATTGACATTGACATTGACATTGACATTGACATTGACATTGACATTGACATTGACATTGACATTGACATTGTAATTGAAATTGACATTGAAATTGAAATTGAAATTGACATTGACATTGACATTGACATTGACATTGACAATTACGTTCACACTCACATTCACGTTGACATTGACATTGACATTGACATTGACATTGACATTCACATGGACATTCACATCGACATTTACATCGACATCGACATTGACATTGACATTGACATTGACATTGACATTGACATTGACATTGACATTGACAATTACGTTCACACTCACATTCACGTTGACATTGACATTGACATTGACATTGACATTGACATTGACATTGACAATGACATTGCCATTGACATTGACATTGACATTGACATTGACATTGACATTAACATTGACATTGACATTGACATTGACATTGACATTGACATTGACATTGACATTGACATTGACATTGTAATTGAAATTGACATTGAAATTGAAATTGAAATTGACATTGACATTGACATTGACAATTACGTTCACACTCACATTCACGTTGACATTGACATTGACATTGACAATTACGTTCACACTCACATTCACGTTGACATTGACATTGACATTGACATTGACATTGACATTGACATTGACATTGACATTGACAATGACATTGACACTAACATTGACACTGACACTGACACTGACACTGACACTGACACTGACATTCACATTCACATTGACATTGACATTGACATTGACATTGACATTGACATTCACATTGACATTCACATTGACATTCACATTGACATTCACATTGACATTCACATTGACATTCACATTGACATTCACATTGACATTCACATTGACATTCACATTGACATTCACATTGACATTCACATTGACATTCACATTGACATTCACATTGACATTCACATTGACATTCACATTGACATTCACATTGACATTCACATTGACATTCACATTGACATTCACATTGACATTCACATTGACATTCACATTGACATTCACATTGACATTCACATTCACATTCACATTCACATTCACATTCACATTGACACTGACACAGAAATTGACACTGACACTGACACTGACACTGACACTAACACTGTCACTGACATTGACACTGACACTGACATACTCATTGACATTGACATTGACATTGACGTTGACATTGACGTTGACATTCACGTTGACATTCACGTTGACATCGACATTGACATCGACATTGACATCGACATTGACATTGACATTGACATTGACATTGACATTGACATTGACATTGACATTGACATTGACATTCTCATTGACATTGACATTGACATTGACATTGACATTGACATTGACATTGACATTGACATTGACATTGACATTGACATTGACATTGAGATTGACATTGACATTGACATTGACATTGTAATTGAAATTGACATTGAAATTGAAATTGAAATTGACATTGACATTGACATTGACATTGACATTGACAATTACGTTCACACTCACATTCACGTTGACATTAACATTGACATTGACATTGACATTGACATTGACAATGACATTGACACTAACATTGACACTGACACTGACACTGACACTAACATTCACATTCACATTGACATTCACATGGACATTCACATCGACATTTACATCGACATCGACATTGACATTGACATTGACATTGACATTGACATTAACATTGACAAGGACATTGACATTGACAATTACGTTCACACTCACATTCACGTTGACATTGACATTGACATTGACATTGACATTGACAATGACATTGACATTGACATTGACATTGACATTGACATTGACATTGACATTGACATTGACACTGACACTGAAATTGACACTGACACTGACACTGACACTGACACTGACACTGACATTCACACTGACATTGACATTGACATTGACATTGACAGTGACATTGACATTGACATTGACATTGACATTGACATTGACATTGACATTGACATTGACATTGACATTGACATTGACATTGACATTGACATTGACTCTCGCATTCACGTTGACATTGAGATTGACATTGACATTGACATTCAGATTGACATTGACATTGACATTGACATTGACATTGACATTGACATTGACATTGACATTGACATTGACATTGAC
>OZ020505.1:1365000-1370000 GCA_963971365.1 Lasioglossum villosulum
GACATTGACATTGACATTGACATTGACATTGACATTGACATTGACATTGACATTGACATTGACATTGACATTGACATTGACATTGACATTGACATTGACATTGACATTGACATTGACATTGACATTGACATTGACATTGACATTGACATTGACATTGACATTGACATTGACATTGACATTGACATTGACATTGACATTGACATTGACATTGACATTGACATTGACAATGACATTGACATTGACATTGACATTGACATTGACATTGACATTGACATTGACATTGACATTGCTATTTACATTGACAGTCGCATTGACATTGACATTGACATTGCTATTGAAATTGACATTGACATTGACATTGACATTGACATTGACATTGACATTGACATTGACATTGACATTGACATTGACATTGACATTGCTATTTACATTGACAGTCGCATTGACATTGACATTGACATTGCTATTGACATTGACATTGACATTGACATTGACATTGACATTGACATTGACATTGACATTGACATTGACATTGACATTGACATTCACATTTACATTGACATTGACATTGACATTGACATTGACATTGACATTGACATTGACATTGACAGTGACATTGACATTGACATTGACATTGACATCCACATTCACATTTACATTCAGATTCACATTGACACTGACACTGACACTGACATTGACATTGACATTGACATTGACATTGACATTGACATTGACATTGACATTGACATTAACATTGACAATCGCTTTCACATTGACATTGACATTGACATTGACATTGACATTGACATTGACATTGACATTGACATTGACATTGACATTGACATTGACATTCACATCGACATCGACATTCACATCGACATTCACATCGACATTGACACTGACACTGACATTGACATTGACATTGACATTGACATTGACATTGACATTGACATTGACATTGACATTGACATTGACATTGACATTGACATTGACATTGACATTGACATTGACATTGACATTGACATTGACATTGACATTGCTATTTACATTGACAGTCGCATTGACATTGACATTGACATTGACATTGACATTGACATTGCCATTGACATTGACATTGACATTCACATTCACATTTACATTGACATTGACATTGACATTGACATTGACATTGACACTGACAATCCCATCCACATTCACATTCACATTCACATTCACATTCACATTCACATTCACATTCACATTCACATTCACATTCACATTCACATTCACATTCACATTCACATTCACATTCACATTCACATTCACATTCACATTCACATTCACATTCACATTCACATTCACATTCACAGTCACATTCCCATTCGCATTCGCATTCGCATTCCCATTCGCATTCGCATTCGCATTCACATTCACATTCACATTGACGTTCACGTTCACGTTCACGTTCACGTTCACCTTCACATTCACATTCACATTCACAGTGACATTGACAATCGCATTCACATTCACATTCAGATTCACATTCACGTTGACATTGACATTGACATTGACATTGACATTGACATTGACATTGACATTGACATTGACATTGACATTGACATTGACATTGACATTGACATTGACATTGACATTGCTATTTACATTGACAGTCGCATTGACATTGACATTGACATTGACATTGACATTGACATTGCCATTAACATTGACATTGACATTGACATTGACATTGACATTGACATTGACATTGACATTGACACTGACACTGACACTGACACTGACACTGACACTGACACTGACACTGACACTGACACTGACACTGACACTGACAACTGACACTGACACTGACACTGACACTGACACTGACACTGACACTGACACTGACACTGACACTGACACTGACACTGACACTGACACTGACACTGACACTGACACTGACACTGACACTGACACTGACACTGACACTGACACTGACACTGACACTGACACTGACACTGACACTGACACTGACACTGACACTGACACTGACACTGACACTGACACTGACACTGACACTGACACTGACACTGACACTGACACTGACACTGACACTGACATTCACATCGACATTCACATCGACATTCACATTGACATTCACATTGACATTCACATTCACATTGATATTGACATTCACATTGACAATGACATTGACAATGACATTGACAATGACATTGACATTGACATTGACATTGACATTGACATTGACATTGACATTGACATTGACATTGACATTGACATTGACATTGACATTGACATTGACATTGACATTGACATTGACATTGACATTGACATTGACATTGACTTTGACATTGACATTGACATTGACATTGACATTGACATTGACATTGACACTCACACTGACACTCACACTGCCACTGACACTGGCACTGACACTGCTGACACTGACACTGACACTGCTGACACTGACACTGCTGACACTGACACTGACACTGACACTGACACTGACACTGACACTGACACTGACACGGACACTGACACTGACACTGACACTGACACTGACACTGACACGGACACTGACACTGACACTGACACTGACACTGACACTGACACTGACACTGACACTGACACTGACACTGACACTGACACTGACACTGACACTGACACTGACACTGACACTGACACTGACACTGACACTGACACTGACACTGACACTGACACTGACACTGACACTGACACTGACACTGACACTGACACTGACACTGACACTGACACTGACACTGACACTGACACTGACACTGACACTGACACTGACACTGACACTGACACTGACACTGACACTGACACTGACACTGACACTGACACTGACACTGACACTGACACTGACACTGACACTGACACTGACACTGACACTGACACTGACACTGACACTGACACTGACACTGACACTGACACTGACACTGACACTGACACTGACACTGACACTGACACTGACACTGACACTGACACTGACACTGACACTGACACTGACACTGACACTGACACTGACACTGACACTGACACTGACACTGACACTGACACTGACACTGACACTGACACTGACACTGACACTGACACTGACACTGACACTGACACTGACACTGACACTGACACTGACACTGACACTGACACTGACACTGACACTGACACTGACAGTGACACTGACACTGACACTGACACTGACACTGACACTGACACTGACACTGACACTGACACTGACACTGACACTGACTTTGACTTTGACATTGACATTGACATTGACATTGACATTGACATTGACATTGACATTGACATTGACATTGACATTGACAATGACATTGACATTGACATTGACATTGACATTGACATTGACATTGACATTGACATTGACATTGACATTGACATTGACATTGACATTGACATTGACATTGACATTGACATTGACATTGACATTGACATTGACATTGACATTGACATTGACATTGACATTGACATTGACATTGACATTGACATTGACATTGACATTGACATTGACATTGACATTGACATTGACATTGACATCGACATCGACATCGACATCGACATCGACATTGACATTGACATTGACATTGGTAACCCGCCCGGAGGGCCTAGCTACGAGGGCGTGCCGGAGGCACGCCGCGAGCAGCTAGTCTCTATCTCTATATATAATAAAATCGTGTCTGTCTGTCTGTTTGTAACGGCATCACTTGAGAACGGCTCAACGTAGAAAGCTGGGGTTTGGGCCGTTAGACGCGGCGTTTCCTCGAGAAGGTTTAGGAAAAAACATAATTCAAAAAAGTCTATTGGTTCAAAAGTTGTGACGTAATTAGTGTACACATGTCAACTTTTTCGCCCTATTTTGCGCACGTTTCTGTTCATAACTTTTAACCGAATGGACTTTTTCGAATGCCGTTTTCCCTAAAACCTCCCAGAGAGACAGAGAGAGAGAGAGAGAGGGAGAGAGAGAGAGTGAGAGGGGGAGAGAGAGTGGGGTGGAGGGGGGAGGGGTAAAGAGAGAGGGAGAGAGACGCAAAGAGGGAGAATTCACATTCACATTCGCATTTACATTCACATTTAAATTTACATTCACATTCACATTCACATTCACATTGCCACTGACATTGACACTGACACTGACACTGACACTGACACTGACACTGACACTGACACTGACACTGACACTGACACTGACACTGACACTGACACTGACACTGACACTGACACTGACACTGACACTGACACTGACACTGACACTGACACTGACACTGACACTGACACTGACACTGACACTGACACTGACACTGACACTGACAATCCCATCCACATTCACATTCACATTCACATTCACATTCACATTCACATTCACATTCACATTCACATTCACATTCACATTCACATTCACATTCACATTCACATTCACATTCACATTCACATTCACATTCACATTCACATTCACATTCACATTCACATTCACATTCACATTCACATTCACATTCACATTCACATTCACAGTCACATTCCCATTCGCATTCGCATTCCCATTCGCATTCGCATTCGCATTCACATTCACATTCACATTGACGTTCACGTTCACGTTCACGTTCACGTTCACGTTCACGTTCACCTTCACATTCACAGTGACATTGACATTGACATTGACATTGACATTGACATTGACATTGACATTGACATTGACATTGACATTGACATTGACATTGACATTGACATTGACATTGACATTGACATTGACATTGACATTGACATTGACATTGACATTGACATTGACATTGACATTGACATTGACATTGACATTGACATTGACATTGACATTGACATTGACATTGACATTGACATTGACATTGACATTGACATTGACATTGACATTGACATTGACATTGACATTGACATTGACATTGACATTGACATTGACATTGACATTGACATTGACATTGACATTGACATTGACA
>OZ020505.1:1372500-1395000 GCA_963971365.1 Lasioglossum villosulum
ACATTGACATTGACATTGACATTGACATTGACATTGACATTGACATTGACATTGACATTGACATTGACATTGACATTGACATTGACATTGACATTGACATTGACATTGACATTGACATTGACATTGACATTGACATTGACATTGACATTGACATTGACATTGACATTGACATTGACATTGACATTGACATTGACATTGACATTGACATTGACATTGACATTGACATTGACATTGACATTGACATTGACATTGACATTGACATTGACATTGACATTGACATTGACATTGACATTGACATTGACATTGACATTG
This sequence comes from Lasioglossum villosulum, assembly GCA_963971365.1. Lineage (NCBI taxonomy): Eukaryota > Metazoa > Arthropoda > Insecta > Hymenoptera > Halictidae > Lasioglossum > Lasioglossum villosulum. Next base: position 1,372,813 of record OZ020505.1, read on the forward strand.
ACATTGACATTGACATTGACATTGACATTGACATTGACATTGACATTGACATTGACATTGACATTGACATTGACATTGACATTGACATTGACATTGACATTGACATTGACATTGACATTGACATTGACATTGACATTGACATTGACATTGACATTGACATTGACATTGACATTGACATTGACATTGACATTGACATTGACATTGACATTGACATTGACATTGACATTGACATTGACATTGACATTGACATTGACATTGACATTGACATTGACATTGACATTGACATTGACATTGACATTGACATTGACATTGACATTGACATTGACATTGACATTGACATTGACATTGACATTGACATTGACATTGACATTGACATTGACATTGACATTGACATTGACATTGACATTGACATTGACATTGACATTGACATTGACATTGACATTGACATTGACATTGACATTGACATTGACATTGACATTGACATTGACATTGACATTGACATTGACATTGACATCGACATCGACATCGACATCGACATCGACATCGACATCGACATCGACATCGACATCGACATCGACATCGACATCGACATCGACATCGACATCGACATCGACATCGACATCGACATCGACATCGACATCGACATCGACATCGACATCGACATCGACATCGACATCGACATCGACATCGACATCGACATCGACATCGACATCGACATCGACATCGACATCGACATCGACATCGACATCGACATCGACATCGACATCGACATCGACATCGACATCGACATCGACATCGACATCGACATCGACATCGACATCGACATTGACATTGACATTGACATTGACATTGAGATTGACATTGACATTGACATTGACATTGACATTGACATTGACATTGACATTGACATTGACATTGACATTGACATTGACATTGACATTGACATTGACATTGACATTGACATTGACATTGACATTGACATTGACATTGACATTGACATTGACATTGACATTGACATTGACATTGACATTGACATTGACATTGACATTGACATTGACATTGACATTGACATTGACATTGACATTGACATTGACATTGACATTGACATTGACATTGACATTGACATTGACATTGACATTGACATTGACATTGACATTGACATTGACATTGACATTGACATTGACATTGACATTGACATTGACATTGACATTGACATTGCTATTTACATTGACAGTCGCATTGACATTGACATTGACATTGACATTGACATTGACATTGACATTGCCATTGACATTGACATTGACATTCACATTCACATTTACATTGACATTGACATTGACATTGACATTGACATTGACATTGACATTGACATTGACATTGACATTGACATTGACATTGACATTGACATTGACATTGACATTGACATTGACATTGACATTGACATTGACATTGACATTGACATTGACATTGACATTGACATTGACATTGACATTGACATTGACATTGACATTGACATTGACATTGACATTGACATTGCTATTTACATTGACAGTCGCATTGACATTGACATTGACATTGACATTGACATTGACATTGACATTGCCATTGACATTGACATTGACATTCACATTCACATTTACATTGACATTGACATTGACATTGACATTGACATTGACACTGACAATCCCATCCACATTCACATTCACATTCACATTCACATTCACATTCACATTCACATTCACATTCACATTCACATTCACATTCACATTCACATTCACATTCACATTCACATTCACATTCACATTCACATTCACATTCACATTCACAGTCACATTCCCATTCGCATTCGCATTCCCATTCGCATTCGCATTCGCATTCACATTCACATTCACATTGACGTTCACGTTCACGTTCACGTTCACCTTCACATTCACATTCACATTCACAGTGACATTGACAATCGCATTCACATTCACATTCAGATTCACATTCACGTTGACATTGACATTGACATTGACATTGACATTGACATTGACATTGACATTGACATTGACATTGACATTGACATTGACATTGACATTGCTATTTACATTGACAGTCGCATTGACATTGACATTGACATTGACATTGACATTGACATTGCCATTAACATTGACATTGACATTGACATTGACATTGACATTGACATTGACATTGACATTGACACTGACACTGACACTGACACTGACACTGACACTGACACTGACACTGACACTGACACTGACACTGACACTGACACTGACACTGACAACTGACACTGACACTGACACTGACACTGACACTGACACTGACACTGACACTGACACTGACACTGACACTGACACTGACACTGACACTGACACTGACACTGACACTGACACTGACACTGACACTGACACTGACACTGACACTGACACTGACACTGACACTGACACTGACACTGACACTGACACTGACACTGACACTGACACTGACACTGACACTGACACTGACACTGACACTGACACTGACACTGACACTGACACTGACACTGACACTGACACTGACACTGACACTGACACTGACACTGACACTGACACTGACACTGACACTGACACTGACACTGACACTGACATTCACATTGACATTCACATTGACATTCACATTGACATTCACATCGACATTCACATGGACATTCACATGGACATTCACATCGACATTCACATCGACATTCACATTGACATTCACATTGACATTCACATTCACATTGATATTGACATTCACATTGACAATGACATTGACAATGACATTGACAATGACATTGACATTGACATTGACATTGACATTGACATTGACATTGACATTGACATTGACATTGACATTGACATTGACATTGACATTGACATTGACATTGACATTGACATTGACATTGACATTGACATTGACATTGACATTGACATTGACATTGACATTGACATTGACATTGACATTGACATTGACATTGACATTGACATTGACATTGACATTGACATTGACATTGACATTGACATTGACATTGACATTGACATTGACATTGACATTGACATTGACATTGACATTGACATTGACATTGACATTGACATTGACATTGACATTGACATTGACATTGACATTGACATTGACATTGACATTGACATTGACATTGACATTGACATTGACATTGACATTGACATTGACATTGACATTGACATTGACATTGACATTGACATTGACATTGACATTGACATTGACATTGACATTGACATTGACATTGACATTGACATTGACATTGACATTGACATTGACATTGACATTGACATTGACATTGACATTGACATTGACATTGACATTGACATTGACATTGACATTGACATTGACATTGACATTGACATTGACATTGACATTGACATTGACATTGACATTGACATTGACATTGACATTGACATTGACATTGACATTGACATTGACATTGACATTGACATTGACATTGACATTGACATTGACATTGACATTGACATTGACATTGACATTGACATTGACATTGACATTGACATTGACATTGACATTGACATTGACATTGACATTGACATTGACATTGACATTGACATTGACATTGACATTGACATTGACATTGACATTGACATTGACATTGACATTGACATTGACATTGACATTGACATTGACATTGACATTGACATTGACATTGACATTGACATTGACATTGACATTGACATTGACATTGACATTGACATTGACATTGACATTGACATTGACATTGACATTGACATTGACATTGACATTGACATTGACATCGACATCGACATCGACATCGACATCGACATCGACATCGACATCGACATCGACATCGACATCGACATCGACATCGACATCGACATCGACATCGACATCGACATCGACATCGACATCGACATCGACATCGACATCGACATCGACATCGACATCGACATCGACATCGACATCGACATCGACATCGACATCGACATCGACATCGACATCGACATCGACATCGACATCGACATCGACATCGACATCGACATCGACATCGACATCGACATCGACATCGACATCGACATCGACATCGACATCGACATCGACATCGACATCGACATCGACATCGACATCGACATCGACATCGACATCGACATCGACATCGACATCGACATCGACATCGACATCGACATCGACATCGACATCGACATCCGACATCGACATTGACATTGACATTGACATTGACATTGAGATTGACATTGACATTGACATTGACATTGACATTGACATTGACATTGACATTGACATTGACATTGACATTGACATTGACATTGACATTGACATTGACATTGACATTGACATTGACATTGACATTGACATTGACATTGACATTGACATTGACATTGACATTGACATTGACATTGACATTGACATTGACATTGACATTGACATTGACATTGACATTGACATTGACATTGACATTGACATTGACATTGACATTGACATTGACATTGACATTGACATTGACATTGACATTGACATTGACATTGACATTGACCATGACATTGACATTGACAGAGATATTGACATTCACATTCACATTCACATTCACATTCACATTCACATTCACATTCACATTCACATTCACATTCACATTCACATTCACATTCACATTCACATTCACATTGACATTGACATTGACAGAGATATTGACAGAGATATTGACATTCACATTCACATTCACATTGACATTGACATTGACATTGATATTGACATTGACATTGACATTGACAATCGCATTCACATTCACATTGACATTCGCATTGACATTCGCATTGACATTGACATTGACATTGACATTGACATTGACATTGACATTGACATTGACATTGACATTGACATTGACATTGACATTGACATTGACATTGACATTGACATTGACATTGACATTGACATTGACATTGACATTGACATTGACATTGACATTGACATTGACATTGACATTGACATTGACATTGACATTGACATTGACATTGACATTGACATTGACATTGACATTGACATTGACATTGACATTGACATTGACATTGACATTGACATTGACATTGACATTGACATTGACATTGACATTGACATTGACATTGACATTGACATTGACATTGACATTGACATTGACATTGACATTGACATTGACATTGACATTGACATTGACATTGACATTGACATTGCTATTTACCTTGACAGTCGCATTGACATTGACATTGACATTGCTATTGACATTGACATTGACATTGACAATGACATTGAATTCACATTCACATTCGCATTTACATTCACATTTACATTTACATTCACATTCACATTCACATTCACATTGACACTGACATTGACACTGACACTGACACTGACACTGACACTGACACTGACACTGACACTGACACTGACACTGACATTCCCATCCACATTCACATTCACATTCACATTCACATTCACATTCACATTCACATTCACATTCACATTCACATTCACATTCACATTCACATTCACATTCACATTCACATTCACATTCACATTCACATTCACATTCACATTCACATTCACATTCACATTCACATTCACATTCACATTCACATTCACATTCACATTCACAGTCACATTCCCATTCGCATTCGCATTCCCATTCGCATTCGCATTCGCATTCACATTCACATTCACATTCCCATTCCCATTCGCATTCCCATTCCCATTCGCATTCGCATTCGCATTCACATTCACATTCACATTGACGTTCACGTTCACGTTCACGTTCACGTTCACGTTCACGTTCACGTTCACGTTCACCTTCACATTCACATTCACATTCACAGTGACATTGACAATCGCATTCACATTCACATTCAGATTCACATTCACGTTGACATTCACGTTGACATTCACATTAACATTCACATAGCGGTTTTCTCTAGAACCTTCCCGAAGAAACGCCGCGTCTAACGTTTCAACTTACATATAATACCTACATACTTTTAAAAAATAATGTGCCACAGCAAAGCGTGGCGGGGGGAAAGCTAGTATATAATAAAATCGTGTCTGTCTGTATGTTTGTAACGGCATCACTTGAGAACGGCTCAACGTAGAAAGCTGGGTTTGGGCCGTTAGACGCGGCGTTTCTTCGAGAAGGTTTAGGAAAAAACATAATTCAAAAAAGTCCATTGGTTCAAAAGTTGTGACGTCATTAGTGAATAAAGGCAACTTTTTCGCTCTATATTGCGCACGTTTCTGCATATAACTTTTAAACGAATAGACTTTTTCGAATGGGGTTTGCTCTAAAACCTCCCAGAGAGACAGAGAGAGAGAGAGAAAGAGAGAGAGAGAGAGAGGTAGAGAGAGTGAGAGAGTGGGGGGGGGGGCGAGAGAGAGAGGGAGGGAGACGCAAAGAGGGAGAATTCACATTCCCTTTCACATTCACATTTACATTCACATTCACATTCACACTGACATTGACACTGACACTGACACTGACAATGACACTGACACTGACACTGACACTGACACTGACACTGACACTGACACTGACATTGACATTGACCTTGACATTGACATTGACATTGACATTGACATTGACATTGACATTGACATTGACATTGACATTGACATTGACATTGACATTGACACTGACACTGACATTCACATTCACATTGACATTCACATGGACATTCACATCGACATTGACATTGACATTGACATTGACATTGACATTGACATTGACATTGACATTGACATTGACATTGACATTGACATTGACATTGACATTGACATTGACATTGACACTGACACTGAAATTGACACTGACACTGACACTGACACTGACACTGACACTGACACTGACACTGACACTGACATTGACACTGACACTGACATACTCATTGACATTGACATTGACATTGACATTGACGTTGACATTGACGTTGACATTCACGTTGACATTCACGTTGACATCGACATTGACATTGACATTGACATTGACATTGACATTGACATTGACATTGACATTGACATTGACATTGACATTGACATTGACATTGACATTGACATTGACATTGACATTGACATTGACATTGACATTGACATTGACATTGACATTGACATTGACATTGACATTGACATTGACATTGACATTGACATTGACATTGACATTGACATTGACATTGACATTGACATTGACATTGACATTGACATTGACATTGACATTGACATTGACATTGACATTGACATTGACATTGACATTGACATTGACATTGACATTGACATTGACATTGACATTGACATTGACATTGACATTGACATTGACATTGACATTGACATTGACATTGACATTGACATTGACATTGACATTGACATTGACATTGACATTGACATTGACATTGACATTCACATTGACATTGACATTGACATTGACATTGACATTGACATTGACATTGACATTGACATTGACATTGACTTTCGCATTCACGTTGACATTGACATTGACATTGACATTGACATTGACATTGACATTGACATTGACATTGACATTGACATTGACATTGTCATTGTCATTGACATTGACATTGACATTGACATTGACATTGACATTGACATTGACATTGACATTGACATTGACATTGACATTGACATTGACATTGACATTGACATTGACATTGACATTGACATTGACATTGACATTGACATTGACATTGACATTGACATTGACATTGACATTGACATTGACATTGACATTGACATTGACATTGACATTGACATTGACATTGACATTGACATTGACATTGACATTGACATTGACATTGACATTGACATTGACATTGACATTGACATTGACATTGACATTGACATTGACATTGACATTGACATTGACATTGACATTGACATTGACATTGACATTGACATTGACATTGACATTGACATTGACATTGACATTGACATTGACATTGACATTGACATTGACATTGACATTGACATTGACATTGACATTGACATTCACATCGACATCGACATTCACATCGACATTCACATCGACATTGACACTGACACTGACACTGACATTGACATTGACATTGACATTGACATTGACATTGACATTGACATTGACAATCGCTTTCACATTGACATTATCATTGACATTGACATTGACATTCACATCGACATTCACATCGACATGCACATCGACATTGACATTGACATTGGCAACCCGCCCGGAGGGCCTAGCTACGAGGGCGTGCCGGAGGCACGCCGCGAGCAGCTAGTCTCTATATATAATAAAATCGTGTCTGTCTGTATGTTTGTAACGGCATCACTTGAGAACGGCTCAACGTAGAAAGCTGGGGTTTGGACCATTGGATTCGGCGTTTTCCCGATTAGGTTTTAGAACAAAAAAAATTCAAAAAAGTCTATTGGTTCAAAAGTTGTGACGTCATTAGTGAAAAAAGGCAACTTTTTCGCTCTCTATTGCGCACGTTTCTGCATATAACTTTTAAACGAATAGACTTTTTCGAATGCGGTTTGCTCTAAAACCTCCCAGAGAGACAGAGAGAGAGAGGGAGAGAGAGAGAGAGGGAGAGGGAGAGAGATAGAGTGTGGAGGAGTGAGGGGGCGAAAGAGAGAGGGAGAGAGACACACACAGAGAGAATTCACATTCACATTCACATTCACATTCACATTCACATTCACATTCACATTCACATTGACATTGACATTCGCATTGACATTGACATTGACATTGACATTGACATTGACACTGACACTGACACTGACAATGACACTTTCACTGATACTGACACTGACGGTGACAATGACACTTTCACTGACACTGACACTGACAATGAAACTGACACTGACACTTTCACTGACACTGACACCGACATTGACATGACATTGACATTCACATTGACATTCACATTCACATTGACATTCACATTCACATTGACATTCACATTGACATTCACATTGACATTCACATTGACATTCACATTGGCATTCACATTGACATTCACATTGACATTCACATGGACATTCACATTGACATTCACATTGACATTCACATTGACATTCACATTGACATTCACATTGACATTCACATTGACATTCACATCGAAATTCACATCGACATTCACATTGACATTCACATTGACATTCACATTGACATTCACATTGACATTCACATTGACATTCACATTGGCATTCACATTGGCATTCACATTGACATTCACATTGACATTCACATGGACATTCACATTGACATTCACATGGACATTCACATTGACATTCACATTGACATTCACATTGACATTTACATTGACATTCACATCGAAATTCACATCGACATTCACATTGACATTGACAATCGCTTTCACATTCGCATTCGCATTCGCATTCACATTCACATTCCCATTCACATTCACATTCACATTCACATTCACATTCACATTCACATTCACACTCACATTCACGTTGACATTCACATTGACATTCACATTGCGGTTTTCTCTAGAACCTTCCCGAAGAAACGCCGCGTCTAACGTTTCAACTTACATATAATACCTACATACTTTTAAAAAATAATGTGCCACAGCAAAGCGTGGCGGGGGGAAAGCTAGTCTCTATCTCTATATATAATAAAATCGTGTCTGTCTGTATGTTTGTAACGGCATCACTTGAGAACGGCTCAACGTAGAAAGCTGGGGTTTGGACCATTGGATTCGGCGTTTTCCCGATTAGGTTTTAGAACAAAAAAAATTCAAAAAAGTCTATTGGTTCAAAAGTTGTGACGTCATAACCACTTCTTCGCCCTATTTTGGCACTTTTCTGCTTATAACTTTTGATCGAATGAACTTTTTCGAATGCAGTTTTCTCTAAAACCTGCCAGAGACAGACACAGAGATAGAGAGAGCCAGAGAGAGAGTGTCCGAGAGAGAGAGAGAGAGAGAGAGAGAGAGGAAGAGAGTGAGGGAGAGAGAGCGCACGTTTCTGCTTAGAACTTTTGATTGAATGGACTTTTTTGATTGCGGTTTGTTCTAAACCTTCCAGAGTCAGAGAGAGAGCGAGAGAGAGTCAGAGAGAGAGAGAGAGAGAGAGAGAGAGAGAGAGGAAGAGAGAGAGGGAGAGAGAGCGCACGTTTCTGCTTATAACTTTTGATTGAATGGACTTTTTTGAATGCGGTTTGTTCTAAACCCCCCAGAGTCAGAGAGAGAGCGAGAGAGAGTCAGGGAGAGAGAGAGAGAGGGGGAGAGAGAGAGAGAGTCAGAGAAAGAGAGATGGAGAGAGGTCACGTTTCTGCGTATAACTTTAGATCGAATGGACTTTTTCGAATGCGGTTTGTTCTAAAACCTTCCAGAGTCAGGGAGAGAGTGAGAGAGGGAGAGAGAGAGAGATAGGTTGAGAGAGGGGTGCGGGGAGCGAGGGGTAAAGGGGGGGGGGTGAAAGAGTGAGGGAGAGAAGCATAGAGAGGGAAAGAGAATTCAAATTCACATTCACAATCACATTCACATTCACATTTACAATCACATTGACACTGACACTGACATTGACATTGACATTGACATCGACATCCACATCGACATTCACATCGACATTCACATTGACATTCACATCGACATTCACATCGACATTCACATCGACATTCACATCGACATTCACATTGACATTGACATTGACATTGACATTGACACTGACATTCACATGGACATTCACATCGACATTGACATCGACATTGACATTGGCATTGACATTGACATCGACATGGACATCGACAATCGCATTGTCATTGACATTGACATTGACATTGACATTGACATTGACATTGACATTGATATCCACATCGACATTCACATCGACATTCACATTGACATTCACATCGACATTCACATCGACATTCACATTGACATTGACATTGACATTGACAATCGCATTGACATTGAAGTTGACATTGAAGTTGACATTGACATTGACATTGACATTGACATTGACATTGACATTGACATTGACATTGACATTGACATTGACATTGACATTGACATTGACATTGACATTGACATTGACATTGACATTGACATTGACATTGACATTGACATTGACATTGACATTGACATTGACATTGACATTGACATTGACATTGACATTGACATTGACATTGACATTGACATTGACATTGACATTGACATTGACATTGACATTGACATTGACATTGACATTGACATTGACATTGACATTGACATTGACATTGACATTGACATTGACATTGACATTGACATTGACATTGACATTGACATTGACATTGACATTGACATTGACATTGACATTGACATTGACATTGACATTGACATTGACATTGACATTTACATTTACATTGACAGTCGCATTGACATTGACATTGACATTGCTATTGACATTGACATTGACATTGACATTGACATTGACATTGACATTGACATTGACATTGACATTGACATTGACATTGACATTGACATTGACATTGACATTGACATTGACATTGACATTGCTATTTACATTGACAGTCGCATTGACATTGACATTGACATTGCTATTGACATTGACATTGACATTGACATTGACATTGACATTGACATTGACATTGACATTGACATTGCCATTGACATTCACATTGACATTCACATTCACATTTACATTGACATTCACATTGACATTGACATTGACATTGACATTGACATTGACATTGACATTGACATTGACATTGACATTGACATTGACATTGACATTGACATTGACATTGACATTGACATTGACATTGACATTGACATTGACATTGACATTGACATTGACATTGACATTGACATTGACATTGACATTGACATTGACATTGACATTGACATTGACATTGACATTGACATTGACATTGACATTGACATTGACATTGACATTGACATTGACATTGACATTGACATTGACATTGACATTGACATTGACATTGACATTGACATTGACATTGACATTGACATTGACATTGACATTGACATTGACATTGACATTGACATTGACATTGACATTTACATTTACATTGACAGTCGCATTGACATTGACATTGACATTGTTATTGACATTGACATTGACATTGACATTGACATTGACATTGACATTGACATTGACATTGACATTGACATTGACATTGACATTGACATTGACATTGACATTGCTATTTACATTGACAGTCGCATTGACATTGACATTGACATTGCTATTGACATTGACATTGACATTGACATTGACATTGACATTGACATTGCCATTGACATTCACATTGACATTCACATTCACATTTACATTGACATTGACATTGACATTGACATTGACATTGACATTGACATTGACAGTGACATTGACATTGACATCCACATTCACATTTACATTCAGATTCACATTGACACTGACACTGACACTGACATTGACATTGACATTGACATTGACATTGACATTGACATTGACAATCGCTTTCACATTGACATTGACATTGACATTGACATTGACATTGACAATCGCTTTCACATTGACATTGACATTGACATTGACATTGACATTGACATTGACATTGACATTGACATTGACATTGACATTCACATCGACATCGACATTCACATCGACATTCACATCGACATTGACACTGACACTGACACTGACATTGACATTGACATTGACATTGACATTGACATTGACATTGACATTGACATTGACATTGACATTGACAATCGCTTTCACATTGACACTGACACTGACATTCACATTGACATTGACATTGACATTGACATTGACATTGACATTGACACTGACATTGACACTGACATTCACATGGACATTCACATCGACATTCACATCGACATTGACATTGGCATTGACATTGACATCGACATGGACATCGACAATCGCATTGTCATTGACATTGACATTGACATTGACATTGACATTGACATTGACATTGACATTGACATTGACATTGACATTGACATTGACATTGACATTGACATTGACATTGACATCGACATCCACATCGACATTCACATCGACATTCACATTGACATTCACATCGACATTCACATCGACATTCACATCGACATTCACATCGACATTCACATTGACATTGACATTGACATTGACAATCGCATTGACATTGAAGTTGACATTGACATTGACATTGACATTGACATTGACATTGACATCGACATCCACATCGACATTCACATCGACATTCACATTGACATTCACATCGACATTCACATCGACATTCACATCGACATTCACATCGACATTCACATTGACATTGACATTGACATTGACATTGACACTGACATTCACATGGACATTCACATCGACATTGACATCGACATTGACATTGGCATTGACATTGACATCGACATGGACATCGACAATCGCATTGTCATTGACATTGACATTGACATTGACATTGACATTGACATTGACATTGACATTGACATTGATATCCACATCGACATTCACATCGACATTCACATTGACATTCACATCGACATTCACATCGACATTCACATTGACATTGACATTGACATTGACAATCGCATTGACATTGAAGTTGACATTGAAGTTGACATTGACATTGACATTGACATTGACATTGACATTGACATTGACATTGACATTGACATTGACATTGACATTGACATTGACATTGACATTGACATTGACATTGACATTGACATTGACATTGACATTGACATTGACATTGACATTGACATTGACATTGACATTGACATTGACATTGACACTGAAATTGACACTGACACTGACACTGACATTGACATTGACATTGACATTGACATTGACATTGACTTTGACATTGACATTGACATTGACATTGACATTGACATTGACACTGACACAGACATTCACGTTGACATTGACATTGACATTGACATTGACATTGACATTGACATTGACATTGACATTGACATTGACATTGACATTGACATTGACATTGACATTGACATTGACATTGACATTGACATTGACATTGACATTGACATTGACATTGACATTGACATTGACATTGACATTGACATTGACATTGACATTGACATTGACATTGACATTGACATTGACATTGACATTGACATTGACATTGACATTGACATTGACATTGACATTGACATTGACATTGACATTGACATTGACACTGACACAGACATTCACGTTGACATTGACATTGACATTGACATTGACATTGACATTGACATTGACATTGACATTGACATTGACATTGACATTGACATTGACATTGACATTGACATTGACATTGACATTGACATTGACATTGACATTGACATTGACATTGACATTGACATTGACATTGACATTGACATTGACATTGACATTGACATTGACATTGACATTGACATTGACATTGACATTGACATTGACATTGACATTGACATTGACATTGACATTGACATTGACATTGACATTGACATTGACATTGACATTGACATTGACATTGACATTGACATTGACATTGACATTGACATTGACATTGACATTGACATTGACATTGACATTGACATTGACATTGACATTGACATTGACATTGACATTGACATTGACATTGACATTGACATTGACATTGACATTGACATTGACATTGACATTGACATTGACATTGACATTGACATTGACATTGACATTGACATTGACATTGACATTGACATTGACATTGACATTGACATTGACATTGACATTGACATTGACATTGACATTGACATTGACATTGACATTGACATTGACATTGACATTGACATTGACATTGACATTGACATTGACATTGACATTGACATTGACATTGACATTGACATTGACATTGACATTGACATTGACATTGACATTGACATTGACATTGACATTGACATTGACATTTACATTTACATTGACAGTCGCATTGACATTGACATTGACATTGCTATTGACATTGACATTGACATTGACATTGACATTGACATTGACATTGACATTGACATTGACATTGACATTGACATTGACATTGACATTGACATTGACATTGACATTGACATTGACATTGACATTGCTATTTACATTGACAGTCGCATTGACATTGACATTGACATTGCTATTGACATTGACATTGACATTGACATTGACATTGACATTGACATTGACATTGACATTGCCATTGACATTCACATTGACATTCACATTCACATTTACATTGACATTCACATTGACATTGACATTGACATTGACATTGACATTGACATTGACATTGACATTGACATTGACATTGACATTGACATTGACATTGACATTGACATTGACATTGACATTGACATTGACATTGACATTGACATTGACATTGACATTGACATTGACATTGACATTGACATTGACATTGACATTGACATTGACATTGACATTGACATTGACATTGACATTGACATTGACATTGACATTGACATTGACATTGACATTGACATTGACATTGACATTGACATTGACATTGACATTGACATTGACATTGACATTGACATTGACATTGACATTGACATTGACATTGACATTGACATTGACATTGACATTGACATTGACATTGACATTGACATTGACATTTACATTTACATTGACAGTCGCATTGACATTGACATTGACATTGTTATTGACATTGACATTGACATTGACATTGACATTGACATTGACATTGACATTGACATTGACATTGACATTGACATTGACATTGACATTGCTATTTACATTGACAGTCGCATTGACATTGACATTGACATTGCTATTGACATTGACATTGACATTGACATTGACATTGACATTGACATTGACATTGACATTGACATTGACATTGACATTGACATTGACATTGACATTGACATTGACATTGACATTGACATTGACATTGACATTGACATTGACATTGACATTGACATTGACATTGACATTGACATTGACATTGACATTGACATTGACATTGACATTGACATTGACATTGACATTGACATTGACATTGACATTGACATTGACATTGACATTGACATTGACATTGACATTTACATTTACATTGACAGTCGCATTGACATTGACATTGACATTGTTATTGACATTGACATTGACATTGACATTGACATTGACATTGACATTGACATTGACATTGACATTGACATTGACATCGACATTGACATTGGCATTGACATTGACATTGATATCCACATCGACATTCACATCGACATTCACATTGACATTCACATCGACATTCACATCGACATTCACATTGACATTGACATTGACATTGACAATCGCATTGACATTGAAGTTGACATTGAAGTTGACATTGACATTGACATTGACATTGACATTGACATTGACATTGACATTGACATTGACATTGACATTGACATTGACATTGACATTGACATTGACATTGACATTGACATTGACATTGACATTGACATTGACATTGACATTGACATTGACATTGACATTGACATTGACATTGACATTGACATTGACATTGACATTGACATTGACATTGACATTGACATTGACATTGACATTGACATTGACATTGACATTGACATTGACATTGACATTGACATTGACATTGACATTGACATTGACATTGACATTGACATTGACATTGACATTGACATTGACATTGACATTTACATTGACAGTCGCATTGACATTGACATTGACATTGCTATTGACATTGACATTGACATTGACATTGACATTGACATTGACATTGACATTGACATTGACATTGACATTGACATTGACATTGACATTGACATTGACATTGACATTGCTATTTACATTGACAGTCGCATTGACATTGACATTGACATTGCTATTGACATTGACATTGACATTGACATTGACATTGACATTGACATTGACATTGACATTGACATTGCCATTGACATTCACATTGACATTCACATTCACATTTACATTGACATTGACATTGACATTGACATTGACATTGACATTGACATTGACATTGACATTGACATTGACATTGACATTGACATTGACATTGACATTGACATTGACATTGACATTGACATTGACATTGACATTGACATTGACATTGACATTGACATTGACATTGACATTGACATTGACATTGACATTGACATTGACATTGACATTGACATTGACATTGACATTGACATTGACATTGACATTGACATTGACATTGACATTGACATTGACATTGACATTGACATTGACATTGACATTGACATTGACATTGACATTGACATTGACATTGACATTGACATTGACATTGACATTGACATTGACATTGACATTGACATTGACATTGACATTGACATTGACATTGACATTGACATTTACATTTACATTGACAGTCGCATTGACATTGACATTGACATTGTTATTGACATTGACATTGACATTGACATTGACATTGACATTGACATTGACATTGACATTGACATTGACATTGACATTGACATTGACATTGACATTGACATTGACATTGACATTGCTATTTACATTGACAGTCGCATTGACATTGACATTGACATTGCTATTGACATTGACATTGACATTGACATTGACATTGACATTGACATTGACATTGACATTGACATTGCCATTGACATTCACATTGACATTCACATTCACATTTACATTGACATTCACATTGACATTGACATTGACATTGACATTGACATTGACATTGACATTGACATTGACATTGACATTGACATTGACATTGACATTGACATTGACATTGACATTGACATTGACATTGACATTGACATTGACATTGACATTGACATTGACATTGACATTGACATTGACATTGACATTGACATTGACATTGACATTGACATTGACATTGACATTGACATTGACATTGACATTGACATTGACATTGACATTGACATTGACATTGACATTGACATTGACATTGACATTGACATTGACATTGACATTGACATTGACATTGACATTGACATTGACATTGACATTGACATTGACATTGACATTGACATTGACATTGACATTGACATTTACATTTACATTGACAGTCGCATTGACATTGACATTGACATTGTTATTGACATTGACATTGACATTGACATTGACATTGACATTGACATTGACATTGACATTGACATTGACATTGACATTGACATTGACATTGACATTGACATTGACATTGACATTGCTATTTACATTGACAGTCGCATTGACATTGACATTGACATTGCTATTGACATTGACATTGACATTGACATTGACATTGACATTGACATTGCCATTGACATTCACATTGACATTCACATTCACATTTACATTGACATTGACATTGACATTGACATTGACATTGACATTGACATTGACAGTGACATTGACATTGACATCCACATTCACATTTACATTCAGATTCACATTGACACTGACACTGACACTGACATTGACATTGACATTGACATTGACATTGACATTGACATTGACAATCGCTTTCACATTGACATTGACATTGACATTGACATTGACATTGACAATCGCTTTCACATTGACATTGACATTGACATTGACATTGACATTGACATTGACATTGACATTGACATTGACATTGACATTCACATCGACATCGACATTCACATCGACATTCACATCGACATTGACACTGACACTGACACTGACATTGACATTGACATTGACATTGACATTGACATTGACATTGACATTGACATTGACATTGACATTGACATTGACAATCGCTTTCACATTGACACTGACACT
Organism: Lasioglossum villosulum; assembly: GCA_963971365.1. Classification (NCBI taxonomy): domain Eukaryota; kingdom Metazoa; phylum Arthropoda; class Insecta; order Hymenoptera; family Halictidae; genus Lasioglossum; species Lasioglossum villosulum. Next base: position 1,391,698 of record OZ020505.1, read on the forward strand.
GACATTCACATTGACATTGACATTGACATTGACATTGACATTGACATTGACACTGACATTGACACTGACATTCACATGGACATTCACATCGACATTCACATCGACATTGACATTGGCATTGACATTGACATCGACATGGACATCGACAATCGCATTGTCATTGACATTGACATTGACATTGACATTGACATTGACATTGACATTGACATTGACATTGACATTGACATTGACATTGACATTGACATTGACATTGACATTGACATCGACATCCACATCGACATTCACATCGACATTCACATTGACATTCACATCGACATTCACATCGACATTCACATCGACATTCACATCGACATTCACATTGACATTGACATTGACATTGACAATCGCATTGACATTGAAGTTGACATTGACATTGACATTGACATTGACATTGACATTGACATCGACATCCACATCGACATTCACATCGACATTCACATTGACATTCACATCGACATTCACATCGACATTCACATCGACATTCACATCGACATTCACATTGACATTGACATTGACATTGACATTGACACTGACATTCACATGGACATTCACATCGACATTGACATCGACATTGACATTGGCATTGACATTGACATCGACATGGACATCGACAATCGCATTGTCATTGACATTGACATTGACATTGACATTGACATTGACATTGACATTGACATTGACATTGATATCCACATCGACATTCACATCGACATTCACATTGACATTCACATCGACATTCACATCGACATTCACATTGACATTGACATTGACATTGACAATCGCATTGACATTGAAGTTGACATTGAAGTTGACATTGACATTGACATTGACATTGACATTGACATTGACATTGACATTGACATTGACATTGACATTGACATTGACATTGACATTGACATTGACATTGACATTGACATTGACATTGACATTGACATTGACATTGACATTGACATTGACATTGACATTGACATTGACATTGACATTGACATTGACATTGACATTGACACTGAAATTGACACTGACACTGACACTGACATTGACATTGACATTGACATTGACATTGACATTGACTTTGACATTGACATTGACATTGACATTGACATTGACATTGACATTGACACTGACACAGACATTCACGTTGACATTGACATTGACATTGACATTGACATTGACATTGACATTGACATTGACATTGACATTGACATTGACATTGACATTGACATTGACATTGACATTGACATTGACATTGACATTGACATTGACATTGACATTGACATTGACATTGACATTGACATTGACATTGACATTGACATTGACATTGACATTGACATTGACATTGACATTGACATTGACATTGACATTGACATTGACATTGACATTGACATTGACATTGACATTGACATTGACATTGACATTGACATTGACATTGACACTGACACAGACATTCACGTTGACATTGACATTGACATTGACATTGACACTGACACAGACATTCACGTTGACATTGACATTGACATTGACATTGACATTGACATTGACATTGACATTGACATTGACATTGACATTGACATTGACATTGACATTGACATTGACATTGACATTGACATTGACATTGACATTGACATTGACATTGACATTGACATTGACATTGACATTGACATTGACATTGACATTGACATTGACATTGACATTGACATTGACATTGACATTGACATTGACATTGACATTGACATTGACATTGACATTGACATTGACATTGACATTGACATTGACATTGACATTGACATTGACATTGACATTGACATTGACATTGACATTGACATTGACATTGACATTGACATTGACATTGACATTGACATTGACATTGACATTGACATTGACATTGACATTGACATTGACATTGACATTGACATTGACATTGACATTGACATTGACATTGACATTGACATTGACATTGACATTGACATTGACATTGACATTGACATTGACATTGACATTGACATTGACATTGACATTGACATTGACATTGACATTGACATTGACATTGACATTGACATTGACATTGACATTGACATTGACATTGACATTGACATTGACATTGACATTGACATTGACATTGACATTGACATTGACATTGACATTGACATTTACATTTACATTGACAGTCGCATTGACATTGACATTGACATTGCTATTGACATTGACATTGACATTGACATTGACATTGACATTGACATTGACATTGACATTGACATTGACATTGACATTGACATTGACATTGACATTGACATTGACATTGACATTGCTATTTACATTGACAGTCGCATTGACATTGACATTGACATTGCTATTGACATTGACATTGACATTGACATTGACATTGACATTGACATTGACATTGACATTGCCATTGACATTCACATTGACATTCACATTCACATTTACATTGACATTCACATTGACATTGACATTGACATTGACATTGACATTGACATTGACATTGACATTGACATTGACATTGACATTGACATTGACATTGACATTGACATTGACATTGACATTGACATTGACATTGACATTGACATTGACATTGACATTGACATTGACATTGACATTGACATTGACATTGACATTGACATTGACATTGACATTGACATTGACATTGACATTGACATTGACATTGACATTGACATTGACATTGACATTGACATTGACATTGACATTGACATTGACATTGACATTGACATTGACATTGACATTGACATTGACATTGACATTGACATTGACATTGACATTGACATTGACATTGACATTTACATTTACATTGACAGTCGCATTGACATTGACATTGACATTGTTATTGACATTGACATTGACATTGACATTGACATTGACATTGACATTGACATTGACATTGACATTGACATTGACATTGACATTGACATTGCTATTTACATTGACAGTCGCATTGACATTGACATTGACATTGCTATTGACATTGACATTGACATTGACATTGACATTGACATTGCCATTGACATTCACATTGACATTCACATTCACATTTACATTGACATTGACATTGACATTGACATTGACATTGACATTGACATTGACAGTGACATTGACATTGACATCCACATTCACATTTACATTCAGATTCACATTGACACTGACACTGACACTGACATTGACATTGACATTGACATTGACATTGACATTGACATTGACAATCGCTTTCACATTGACATTGACATTGACATTGAC